>JANZXP010133891.1:0-15480 GCA_027576715.1 Erythroxylum flavicans
GTATTAGTTTCATTTGTATATCTCGAAGTAAGTTTTGATTATCCCAATCTTATCCGCTTTTTACTTTACTAATGCTTTTTCTTAACCTTTTTTCCCTCTTTACCACACTTTAACCTTACCACATTACAACCCTAAACAAGTCCTTTTGCTCTATTTATGCATAAAATCATTGTAGAGGAGAATTGGTGTATAAGTAAGCCTATGGTAGTATAGTTTCTTATAAAAAGTTTAAACGAAACACTAACCATTAAGCACTTCAGAGAAATGAGTGAAAAGCACGAGGAAAATTCATTTTGCATCTTTACTTATCTTTGGGTGATAGTGTCAATTATTGAGTTTGCTTATGTACATCAATGAAAAAGTAGTCATGATATGTGTATTAACTTGATATTTGAGTTGACTTAAATTTGAGGGATTGTAGGCTTTGATCTTTATGAAGATGAAATGATAGAATTGAGTGGTGGTATTTATTTTGCTTGACTACAAACAAAGATTCAAATGTGGGGATGTTGATAGGTGGGCATTAGTCCATGTTTTTCTATGTAATTGGCCTGTGTTTTCTTACATGTTGATTTTTGTTATAGTTTAGGATTCATTTTGTATAGTTTTGCTTAGCTTGATTTCCATTGTTGTTCTTTTGTGTTTGATATTAATTTAGGGTAAGAATTAACTATTTGTTGTGTAGGAATGACAATGTCAATTCTTAAGTAGTGTCTGGGCATCAATCCCTATGGGATCAATAATCGCTCTTTTAAGCTACAAGTCACGACCTGTTCAGTTTTGATTTTTGAGCATAAAACAATGAGCAGATATCAATCTTAAATTAACATCAAACACAAAAGAACAACAAAGGAAATCAAACTAAGCCAAACTATACAAAATGCATCCTAAACTATAACAAAAATCAACAAGTATGTAAGAAAACACATGCTAATTACATAGAAACACATAGACTAATACACACCTATCAATGGTAGGGTTACTAAAGCCACCTTCAAGGAAATAGTTGATAAAGTGAATGACAAGCTTTCAGGTTGGAAGTCAAGGTTTTTAAGTTTTGCTAGAAGAGCTACTTTGATCTGTTTTATTATATCTGCATTCCCGATGTATCATATGATGACTATAAAGTTACCAGAGACTGTGGTGGGAGCTTGGACAAATTGAATAGAAGAAATAGTTGATAAAATGAATGTTAAGCTTTCAGGTTGGAAGTTAAGGTTTTTAAGATTTGCTGGTAGAGCTACTTTGATCAATTTTGTTACATTAGTAATCCCGACTTATTATATGATGACTATGAAGTTACCAAAGACTGTGGTGAATGAAGATGCTAAAGTTAAGGATTACATCTGGTACAATGGGAGGTGGGATTCTAATAGTCTTTTTGATCATTTACCAATGGAGAAGGCCTGGAGGTGCTTAGTTATCCTCTCCCTCGTGTTCTTTTTTTGGAGGATAAGCAAGTGTGGAAGTTTACACTAAATTGGGTTTTCTCTACGCGGTCAGCATACTTAGCTATGTTATGGTATGAAGGCAAGAAATTTTATAATAGCATGGGGTGGCTCTGGAAACTTCCAGGACTGTAGTGATGGATTCACTTTCTCTGGTTAGTTAGGAGAAATCGATTGACAATAAACAACCTACGATGTAACTAAGGCATATGTGTAGATAGAACTTGTGTAATATGTGGTGCTGATGAATAAACTACTTTGCATTTACCCAAAGATTGCTCCAAATTGAAGGAGGTTTGGAAATGCTTAGTATTGTAGCGACTTTGGGGTGATTTTTTTCATGAAGAATTAGAACAATGGATTGACACAAATTTTCATGATAATTCTTTACTGTCAATAAATGGAGTAGACTGACGAGTGATCTTTATGGTAGCAATGTGGAGGCTTTAGACACGTAGTTGTAATTTCTATTTATGCAATGAGGAGGTAAATTTAGATTGTGCACCTCTCGAGAATATTTGAGCTACTACTAAAAATGTTTCTACATGTACTCAAAAGGGAATAAAGGTAATGACACCTACTTTCTGTCAACAATTGTGGCTGGTTCTGTGCCTACCATGCTTAATAAGGACAAAATGGTTGACCATTTTGTCAGCCATTCACATAAGGCACTCTTGCCTATAAAAAGATAAGAGTAGCATGAAGAAACACACAACAAGCAAAAGAAGAGAGACATGAGGAAAAAATAGAGAGATAAAAATATTCTATGTATTTTTGTGGGTCTAGTTTTTCACCTTGTAATTCTGTAGTTTTTTTAGTAGTAAAATTCTTCTATCCTTGTCCATGGTTTTAGCTTAATTTAAGGGTTTTCCAAGTAACATATATATCTATTTTATTTTCAATTTCAATATAGCTGTGACCCAGCTCTATCCAAGTCCTTATTGTTCCTAACAAGTGGTATCAGAGCCAACTTTGGGTATGTATATCTACTTATTGTATGCTTTGTGGTTGCCACTAGTTGTGGATCTTTCACATCAAAAGATAAGTTAGAATATTATTCACCATGTCAAAGGAACTATTCATAAAGTGGATATGATAGAAGTAATGGCGGCAAAGTATAACATTGAAAATTTCAACAGAAGCAATTTCTCACTGTGGAAGTTGAAGATAAAGGCAATCTTGAGGAAAGACAATTGTCTAGCGGACATTAGTGAGTAGCCAACTAGAGTCACAGATGAAAAGTGGAACAAGATGGATAGGAATGTTGTAGCTAATCTTCACCTAGCTTCAGCTAATGGAGTATTATCCAGCATAGAGGAAAAAAAAGACTACGAATGAAATATGGGATCACCTCACAAAATTATATGAGGTCAAATCAATCCATGACAAAATTTTTCTGAAGAGGAAACTATGCACTTTACACATAATAGAATCTCCTTAGGTGACGAAGCATTTAAATACTTTAAATACCCTATTTTCTTAACCCATATCATTAGGGCACAGAATAGAGATAAGTGAAAGTGCGAAACTTCTACTCCACAGTCTACTAGATTCGTATGATCAACTCGTCATCAATTTAATAAACAACGTAAACACTCTAGTCTTCGACAATATTGCAACTGCTATTTTGGAAGAAGAGAGTTGGCACAAAAGTAAGAAAGACAGGCTGGTAAATTTGTAACAAGCGGAGGCCTTGGCGGTGACAAGAGGAAGATCAATAAAACATGGCCCAAGTAGGAGTCATAGTCGTGGTAGATCAAAATCTAGGAGTAAGAAGAATTTCAAGTGCTATAATTGTGGTAAGAAAGGGCACCTGAAAAATGATTGTTGGAATATGAATAGGAAAGATTCTATTCCTTACAGAAATGCGGCAAATACTTCAGATGATGGAGGTGCAATGGTCTGTGAAGCGACAACGACTATTAGAGGCAAGAGAAGATTTATGGATGTATGGCTTCTCGATTCAACAGCTACTTTTCATATGACCTCTCAAAGAGAATGGTTCCATCAATATGAATCTATCTCTAGGGTATCTGTGTATAGTGGTAATGATCAAGCTCTGAAGATCATTAGTATCGACACTTAAGTTAAAGATGTATGATGGGACAACTTAGACTATTCAAAAAGTGCAACATGTGGAGGGCCTGGAAAAATATTTGTTATATGTAAGGCAACTAGATGACCTCGGTTTCAGATTTGAGATTTAGAATAAAATCATGAAGGCGATTAAAGGAGCGCTTGTATTTATGAAAGCAGAGAATATAGCTGCAAATTTATACGTACTGAAAGGAGAAACTTTACAAGAAGGAGAAGCATTAGTTGTTGTGATGAGTCAAAGAGAAAAATCTGTAATGACATGACATAAAAAGCTTAGACATATGTCTGAACAAGGAACGAAGATACTTACAGAGAAGAATATACTTCTAGGTCTCACAAAGGTATCACTACCCTTCTGTGAGCATTGTATTGTGAGCAAGCAACGTCGATTGAAGTTCAACACATCAAAATTTAGAAGAAAGAAATTTTAGAATTGTTTCTCTCTGATGTATGGTAAGCATCAGTGACGTCCCTAGGAGGAGAAAATTTCTTTGTATCATTCATTGATGATTATTTGAGGAGATGTTGGGTGTTTCCTATCAAGAGGAAGGCAGATGTGTTTCCAGCTTTCAAATTTTACAAAGCACGGGTGGAACTCGAATATGGTAAGAAGATCAAGTGTTTGTGCTCAGATAATAGAGGCGAATATACTGGTAAAGAATTTGATAAATTCTGCAAGCAAGAAGGAATCAAAAAGCAGTTCACGACGGCATACAATCCTCAACAAAATGGAGTAACAGAGCAGATGAATAGAACTCTGTTGGAAAGAATAAGAGCGATGTTGAAAACTGCAAGTTTAGATAAGAAATTATAGGCAGAAGTAGTCAATACTGCCTGTTTGTGGCAATTAAGTTAAAGACACCAATGGAGATGTGGATTAGTAAACTAGTGGATTATTCTAACCTCCATATATTTGGAAGTCCTGCCTATGTGATGTTCAATGCTCAAGAAACTACGAAGCTAGATCCAAAATCCAGAAGATGTATTTTCTTGGGATATGTTGAAGGAGTAAAGGGGTATCGTCTATAGGATCTCATTGCCCACAAGATTGTTATTAGTAGGGATGTTATCTTCATAGAAGATAAGGATCAAGAGCAAGCAGAAAATGTTGGCACTGTATAAGAGAATCCAAAAACTACAACAGTACAAGTAGATAGGGAAGTTGATCAAAATGATTCTTCTGAAACTGCACTAGAGCACGAGGAGCAAGAACCAATTAAATCTGATGTTTCAGATGCTCGAACATCAACTCGCACAAAAAGAGCACCAAGCTGGCACTTAGATTATATTATAGAAAGTAATATTACATACTATCTTTTAACTAAGGATGGAGAGCCATCAACTCTTCAAGAAGCAATGAATAGTTTAGATGCATTTAAGTGGATGGCAACAATGTAGGAAGAAATTAAAGCTCTGTATAAGAATAAGACATGGGAGCTAGTATCATTACCAGAAGGAAGAAAGCTTATTGGCAATAAATGAGTTTACAAGATCAAGCAAAGTGGAGATGATCAAGTGGAGCGATATCGTGCTAGATTGGTAGCAAAAGTCAACGCTCATAAAGAAGGAATTGATTTTAACGAAATATTTTCTCTTGTGGTTCGACTCACTACAGTTCGAGTAGTTCTGGCAGTGTGTACTACATTTGACTTGCATCTTGAGCAATTAGATATGAAAACTACATTTCTTCATGGAGATCTTGAAGAAGAAATTTATATGCTCCAGACATAAGGTTTTGAAGAAAAAGGAAAAGAGAACTTAGTTTGTAGGTTGAACAAATCTATGTATGGTTTAAAGCAGGCACTGAGGTGTTAGTATAAGAGATTTGATTCCTTCATCATGAGCCTTGAATACAGCAGATTGAATGCAGAACCTTGTGTATATTTCAAGAGGTTTGAGAAAGATGATTTTATAATCTTACTGTTGTATGTTGACAACATGTTGGTAGTAGGCCCCAACAATGATCGTATTAAAAAATTGAAGGCACAGTTGAATAGGGAATTTAAAATGAAGGACTTGGGGCCAGCAAGCAAGATTCTAGGGATGCAAATTCATCGAGACAAAAATAATAGGAAGATTTGGCTTTCTCAGAAGAATTATTTAAAGAAGATCTTGTGGCGATTCAACATGTAAGATTGTAAGTCAATTTATACCCTTCTTCCTATTAATTTCAAGTTATCATCAAGTATGAGTCCTAGCAATGAAAAAGAGAGGATGGAGAT
Organism: Erythroxylum flavicans; assembly: GCA_027576715.1. Classification (NCBI taxonomy): domain Eukaryota; kingdom Viridiplantae; phylum Streptophyta; class Magnoliopsida; order Malpighiales; family Erythroxylaceae; genus Erythroxylum; species Erythroxylum flavicans. The sequence continues at coordinate 5,768 of JANZXP010133891.1, forward strand.
GTCTCGAGTACCGTATGCATCAACAGTAATGTTCACTATGATTTGTACAAGACCAGACATTGCACATACAGTGGGAGTGGTTAGTCGATACATGTCGAATCCTGGTCTAGAGCATTGGAATACAGTTAAGAGGATTCTCAGATATATCAAGGAAACCTTAGATGTTGCATTATGTTATGGAGGATCAGATTTTACTGTCAAAAGATATGTTGATGCTGATTAAGCAGGTGATCTTGATAAAAGTAAATCCACTATAGGATAAGTGTTTATGCTAGCTAGAAGAGCTGTAAGCTGGGTTTCAAAACTGCAGTCAATTGTGGCTATGTCAACAATAGAAGCAGAATATGTAGTAGCTACACAAGCCAGTAAAGAAATAGTGTAGTTGAAGATGTTGTTGGAAGAACATGGATATAAAAAAGTGAATATTATTCTATTTTGTGATAACAAAAGTGCTTTGCATTTTGCAAGGAATCTAGCATTTCATTAAAAGACAAAACAAATTCAAGTTCAATACCACTTCGTTCGTGAGAAAGTGGAAGAAGGAATGGTGGATATTCAGAAAATTCATACCGTGGATAACTTAGCAGATTTTAAGACAAAAGTAATCAATGTTGAAAAGTTTATGTGATGTTGATCCTCGTGTGACCTCACAGAGATGTAAGCAACATGAAGCGGTAAGGCAGAAAGAATTGTGTGAAGATATGATTGATTCTCAATCAATTCTTCAAGTGGGAGAATTGTCAAACTTGGTGGCATGTTAGGCACTGAAATTCGGTACCTAACATACTTAATAAGACAACAAAGAAGGTTGGCCAATTTGGCCAACCATCCCTTCATTCTCCTGCCTATAAATAGGTAGGAGGTAAACAAAGAGAATTATCCCATAAGCAGAAAAAGATAGACGTAAGGGGTGAGAGAGAGAGAAGAAAAAGAGAGACAAAAATATTCTGTTTATTTTTGTGGGTCTAGTTTTTCTCCTTATAATTCTCCAATTTTTCAGTAGTAAAATTCTTCTATTCTTACGCGTGGTTTTTACCCTTGTTTAGGGGTTTTTCATGTAAAATATGTCTGTTCATTGCTATTCCTTCAGTCCTATTTAGCTGCGAACCTGCTTTAATCCTGTCGATTTTTACAACACATTTGGAACAAAGGCCACTGACTGTCAACAAGTTATACAGTAAATTTTAGGGAAAACAAAAAATTATAATGAGTGAGAATATCATAGAACTAATAGAAACAATAACTAAAACAGAAGATAGCGATAAACATCACTTCAAATCTTCTATTCCGTTTTTCCTTTTCCCAAATGTTCCAAACAACATCTAACTATATAATAATTGGGAGAGAGAAAATTTAGATGGGTGGGATGTTATTGGAACAGAAGTCACAGAAAAAATGAATTCGATAAAGATTGGTTGACCCGATGTACACACAGGACAAACCCCACCATCAAATTTGGGGCACTTCGCCAGACATTGAAAGAAACTCCACTGAGGAGCAAGGAAATATGATTTCATCATCACTTAAAAACAACATCATATTTCAAATCCTTGATTTCTTTAAATCTATTGTTTAAACTATCTTCCTTGTTTATATCAAATACCAATTTAACTTTCCTCACACCTATATAGTTTGTCTGTACAAAATCGTTTAGAAATTGAACAAGAGAATCTAATGGAGGATTAGGTTCACTCGAGACAATATGCATGGAATCAAGTCCAGCATATGATGAATAGTGAGAAATGGATTTCTTAAGCAGATCATATTTCTTCCACGTGTTGATCAAAATATCATACCCCTTCCTGCATTAATAAGTCAAGCAAATAGTCAATTTCAATTGGGTAATGACTTGTATGCTCCTGTACAATGTAAAGTCAATTTATAGCTTAATATATATTTCACTAAACCAAAAAGGCCATCATGGTACAAGTTCGTAAGGCTTGATGATCAAATATGCTTAGAACAAGTACTAGGGCAAGAGTTTGTGCCAAATATGACAACCATAGGATTAAGGAGATAAAACCTCGCAACCCCATCCTTTTAAAAAAGGAAAATTAAAAAAGAAGAGTAAAGAAAGAAAGAATCTTGCTAATCAATTGCACCTTAATCTTCCCAGGCTAAAGTTTAATCTTATAATATTTTAAATAGTTGAATGTTCCATTTAGAATTATGTTGTTAAGAGGAAATGCATCAAGAAGTAGTATAAATACGAAGTGTTTGTAGAAAGAACACAAAGAAGATCCACCTGTTTGAAATTTTCCTATTTGGTGGACAACAATTGATTGCATTTTATCGATTTTTAATAACTTATTAGTTAATTTACATAAATTTGATTCAGATAAAGATAATAAAGTAACTCAATAATGGATCTAGATTAGTGGGCCAAAGTATAAAAAAATGGACCATAATTAGTGTAGACCGAACCCATATCGGGCCTATGATGAGAAACCTAATATGGAAGCTATATATGTCATTTGACGACACACTGACGTCAGCTCATGATGTCAACCACGCATTAAAAAAAACTCAAAATTTTAGAATTCCCTTAAAGGTATCTCATGGAATTTTGGATTGGTTCTCGGGTTCGAGGAATTTATAAAATGAGTTTTTAATTTTTCGAATTTATTACATTGATAATAAATAAAGTTTAACTCTAGAAAAGGAAATAAGGCCTTTTAAAGTCATTTTAAAGTGAATTTTCATGTTATGAACTTGACATGAGTGAGATACGTGAGGTTTTCATGTCTCGTGTGTTAACGCAAGATAGTCACTTTGACAGAGATTTTTCGTGACAAAAGTCTCAAGTAAAGTTAATTGATGATTTTTTCAGCACTCGTATGTGATAATGAGAATGTGCATTTGGGTTTTGCATTTATTGATGGTGCATTGTCATACATTATATGCCCATACATAATGTGGGTATAACATACAAGGGTATCCCTTATGTTTATGGATTTATTAACTATTGATCAGATTGTAGTCACCACAGTGGCTTTTGACGTTAGTATTTGAATTATTCTGCTTTCATGTTTGGGGATGTCTCTGATCTTGTGTTTGGTTATTCTGCCCACAGGTGTTGACCTTATATGGGATTTTGGGATGTGCATAAGGCATTAGATGGAGGAAAGTCATTATTTAAATGATCTATTTGCCCACAGGTGGTAGTATTATAAGAGTTGATGGTGTGTACTCTGGTCACTTTTATGTGGACATCTACTTGCATATATTATGTATTCATCCCACAGGCGTTTCATAATATGTGTAATCAGATTCTCGGTATAAATACTATTTATTGGCTTTGAGTATCGCTGTTATCCTGTATTTGTGCTAATCTTTTCTTTGTCATTTTGTAGTCACCTTTTCGGTCAATGAACACAATGTCACTATTGAAACCCTGACTAGTTTCAATTTGAAGAAATGGATAAAAGATGTATTGTGTAATGCACCATTACCATAGAGCATATGTCCGAACATCCAGAGGACATTCAAGAACATACCCTATGAAAATGGCATATTAGAGCAATTACCTCAGCTGATTACGGCATCATACAGAACATAAGTATTTCCAAAGATCAAAACTCGTCATTTCATTCACAAAAATGAAACTTACTTACATTGTCATTACATTTCATAATCCATATTGATACATAGCATAAAATTTGGGAGTTTAAAGTTCTATATAAAAAATTCAACATGAAAGGAGAAGTGAAACAAAATTATTCTATCTAGACTCCCCAAGTACAACTGACCAGACCTTTAAGCCATTCTTGTTTCCAAAATTGTTAGTACTAGACTTCTATTATATCACCTTAGAAGCTAGGTCTCCCTTGTACCTAAAATTCTACGTTGCAATTTTGATGAGTTTGTGAACTCAATGAGTGAACCATCATCGATTTGCTCACTCAAGTCGTAACACGAATATAATAAGTATAAACCAAATTCACAAGTGTATTTCCCAATTCTACAGATGTATCAGATCATTCAATATTGAATACCAGATCACAATATACATCGTAACTCAATAATACATCATGAACTACAAACATTTCATATAATCATTTCAGAATAATCCAATCATTCATATCATCAACATGTACACAAACATTGCATATCACTATTTCAACACAATTCAGTAATTCTTCACAATCGTTCACATGACATATAAAGACTATATATACATATAAATACACACACACACAGACACAGACACAGACACAGACACAGACACACACACACACACACACACACACACACACACACACACACACACAAATGCAAATACACATGTGACTCTACTTTCATTTTTACTTTGTTGTGACCGAGCGCCTATTTACTGTCCTGTATTTGTTGTAGATATCGCGCTCATTTTATATTCTGTCTTGTACTTATTATAGATGTCGGGCTTATTAATAACTGAGCCTGTAGTTCTTTGTGCACATTTATGAGCTTTAAGCTCTTTTTTACACTGGTCACTCCGGTCATAACTCCTTTATCTAATCATGCATAACAATGTGATGAAATGCATCAATTCACATAATATGCTATCAATAACTTTCATTCAATGTGCACAGTCATTTATCACATTCATCGGATCTGAGTCTGGCATTCAACATTCAGTTGAGTGCACATTTTCTATATTCACATACAATTAGAAAGCATTTCCAATACAAACCCGAATATCAAACTCCTCAGACCATCAATGTCCAGAATTATCACAATTATATCAATAACAGTTTAATATCTTAAAGTTAATCGAAAACAATTCAGTTATAGTGAGAAAACATCTAGGTTAACTCACAGTACGCTCTAGGTAAGCTATTGCCTTGATGACCCAGCAATGTCTAGATGCTGACGATCAATTTGTGCTTCTTTAGTAATTCAATACACATATATTTTATGCATTATGAGTTGATCAATCATATAAATATTCAATCATCCATATGTATATGTGTCATGTTCAAAGAATGCTCAATTGACTTTTCGAGTATGTATCCTTATTCACAAATCTTAACTATTCATACGTCATATCTTGCGTATAACTGGTTTGCAATTAGGTTTATACCTTAATTAAACTTGATTATTCTAAATTCATCAACCATACATTCACCAACCCTTTTCTAACATTATATATTCACACAATTTTCCAATTCTCATTCATTCATTCCTAATACATTACTCAAATCCTTTGGATCACATTTGTATTCATAAGAATACCTTTATTCCTTTAACAACTCATAATTTTCAGATTTAGATACATTGATATCAAAACAATCCATTCCTTAAGTTATAACATCAATTAACAACCTAAACTTATCAAACTAACCAATTAATCAAGCAACTATCTAAGTTCATTTCAAGACTCAATCAAGTATAAATGCTCCAAAGTAAAGTGACTTATCCTTAGTTAATTCAACAATCACATAAAACAAAATTCTTTTCACTTTAAAGCATTGCCCACGATCGTGGAGGACCTTCCCACGATCATAGGATTAGTGAACCGAGTGTTCACTCTCCAGTTTCCTTTAATTTCTCCAGATTTTAACACCTTCATACCAAATTCAAAACATCTTCATATTAGTTCATTAATTATACCTCAATTATACCTTAATTATAGTTTAATTCCTCATCAATTTCATCTCCAATTCCAACTCAAAATTATACAATTAGTAGCTCATAAACTATTGCCTCTCATGCATCAAAACAAAATATAAATTATCATTAACTATCTTACATGTGGTCCTAGTTCTTTCCCATTTCAAGAACACTACACTAGTACCTTTCTTTAGCATAAATTCACCTTCATTATACTTCAAAGCTAAACCTATTTCATCCATATAATAACTTATAACCCACGATTTTTATACATCAAGAACAAAGCATAAAAGTATCTAAGTTCATCCATCATATTGCAACACACTTCATCATCAACATCGTATACAATCCATCTCAATTCAATCATCATAATCTTTCTATTAAAACATACCATAAAGAACAACACTTTACTTACTTACTTAGGTCCCAATTCCAGGTCAATTCATCAAGTCTACCTAGCCCTTCATGTATTCGAAATCATCCCAAATTTAAGGTAAGAATTGGATTGGTTTTTAGCAACAAGATGAAGAAAGTAGAACATTGGAGAGGCAAAATGTAGAATTTTGGGCAAAACTCAAAGTTGTGAGGGTTATGTATGTGTGTCGATAGTGAAAGAAGGAAGAAGAAGGTAACATGTAGCAAAAAAAAAAAAAGAAAATGGTCCTCCATATATATGGGCGTGGGTATAGGTGTATGGTGAGTGTTAAGACATTTGTCAAGTAAAGGACCATGCTATATGTCCTCTTCTTAAACCACCAAATGTCACTTAAATACTTAGTCCACTTATCACTTAATTCCTTAAGCCATTTGTCACCTAATTATCTAAGCCATTTTTCATTCAATCACATTGCCATGTGTCACTTATTTCTACTGCCATGTGTCAACTTATCTTGCCACTTAACATTTTTCCTGGTCCAAATGTATGTATTAATTCATCAATCCCCCAATTGTAACAATTAATTCTAACATAATAATTGCAATCCATCAAACCAAAATTCAAGAAATAAGCAATAAACAATTAAATCAAAATCATTTTAAACCTTTCATATCCAAAATATGTCAATCGAGTGCATATACTATCTTTGCAATGTGTACAAAATCATAATTCATGTGTGTATGCTAATGTTATGCATATGATTGAAATGCACCTTATAAATTCTCAAATGATAAAACTCATGTGACTAAATAGCCTAAGACTCTAACTCTCATTAATGTTTTGGAAACAAGTTATTATATATTGAGTGCAATGGAGATGGTAGAAATTGGTATGGCCATACATACAGATAGGCCACCTCTACCTACATCCTATAGCTTGGAGGCTGATAAAACAGCCTATGCAGCTTGGGATTGGTCAAACATATTATATTTCATGGCCATTAAAAGATCCCTTCCTAACCATCTGCTTAGTGGACTTTCGGAGACAACCATAGCATAGGAGTTTCTTAATAATGTCTCCCAAAGGTACTCAGTCTCGTCAAATGTTGATATAAGTACCTTGATGAAAGAATTATTCTCCATTGAGTATACTGAAAAGGGGGAGTGAGGGAGCACATATCAGGATTTATTTGTCTTCACAATAAACTAAAGGCACTGAATATTTCTCTTCCTGATTTTTTCATAGGTCACCAGACTTTGAGCATACGGCCTCCAAAGTTTAGTAATCCGGTGACAACATATTATTCACAGGATGAGGAATGAGACTTTGATGCTTTGATTTCCCATTATGTTGCTGAAGAAGAGAAGTTAAAGAATATTGCTCATAACGTCCTCTTAGCAACTAAGGGAAAAGAAATGATTAATCTCGTTATGGTTATGTGTTCTTGTTTAAGTAAAAGTCTGAAGTTGTTAATAATTTCAAGATCTTTAAGGCTAAAGTTGAGAACCAATTGGAAAAATCTATCAAGATTGTCAGATCTGACCATAGAAAAGAATATTATGGTAAATATAGGGTTTCAGGACAAGAAAAGAGTCTGTTTGCTAGGTATACGGAATCAGGAAAAATAGTGATTCAATTCACTATGCTAAGTTATCCTGAGCAAAATGGTGTAATCAAAAGGTGTAATCGTACCCTAAAGGACATGTTGATGTCAATGAAGAGCAGGACTAACCTACTTGATTATCTAGAAAAGGTGGAAGCTTAACCATTCATACATTCATGTATGAGGCTGCCCTACTGAAGTAAGGTTTTGTAATCCTTATGAAAATAAATTACAAGCTCATTTTACTCGTTGCTGTCTATTTGAATATCCTAACCACTCTAAAGGCTACAAATTTTATTGTAGAGAAAGGGAAGCAAGAATTGTGGAATCAAAAACAGCTAAATTTTTGGATTACGATGTCTATAATGAGGGTGGTCCTCCTTGCCCTTCAGCTGAGATTAGGGTGGATACTATAGTTGTTTTACACCGCTCATACAGTAAGGTTTAGTGGATCAAGGTAGGTCCAAATACCACACCTATATAGGAACAGGAACTCATACTTGTACAAATAGAAGTTCCTAGGGTACAAAAACCAATGCAATTACAAAATGAACTATTATCTCATATGATTATATAGTCTATTTAGGTGAACAAGCCTATCATATTGGACATGTTGTGGATCCAGTTACTTTTACAGAAGTAATTTTTGGACCCCATACAGATTTGTAGTGGGATGCAACGAAGGAAGAGATGCAATCTCTGAAGCATAATAAGGTATGGATGCTAGTTGATTTATCTTAGAAATGGCTTTTCAAGATAAATGGCTTTTCAAGACCAAAACAACTCACAGGGTAAAGTTGAGAGGTTTAAGGCTCGATTGGTTGCTAGAGTTCACTTAAAGAGAAGAGATTGACTTCAATATTACCTTTTCTTCTGTATCCTCTAAGGATGCATTTAAAGTGATCATGTCAATAGTAGCTTATTATGATATGAAGCTACTTCAGATGGATGTCAAAATTGCTCTCCTGAATGGTGACCTTTATGAAGAGGTCTATATGGAGCAACTTGAAGGATTTTAGGATCAAGTAGAGACTGAAAAAGTTTGAAAATTGAGAAAATTAATATACAGTTTGAAATAGGCTTCTAGACAGTGATACATAAAGTTTAATGAGGTTTTAACCTCTTTTGGATTTTTGGAAAATAAAGTTGGAAGATGCTTATGTTACAAGATCAGGGGGAGCAAAGTTATCTTCCTATTGTTATATGTGGATGATATAATACTCACATCAAATGACTAGACCATATTGCATTGACATGAAAGACCTTAGAGAAGCAACTTTTGTCATAGGTATTCAGATTCACCGTGACAAATCTCAACACTCTTTAGGCCTCTCACAGAGTGTATACAATAAGTGTGTGTTGTAAAGGTTTAATATGGTTATTTGTAAATCTATTGTGACACCTATCTCTCATGGTGAGAGATTATGAGATACTTAAAGGGAACCAAATATTATATGTTGACATACAAAAGATTCAACAATTTAAACCTCGTTGGGTATACATATTCAGATTTTGTTTCCGAATGACAAAAAGTCCATTGCAAAGTATATCTTTATGTTAGTAGATGATGCAGTATCATGGAAGAGTGTCAACTAGACACTGATGACTTGTTTGACTAAGTATGAAAAGTTTGTAGCATGCTATGAGGCTACTATACATGGAATTTAGCTCAGAACTTAATTTTTGATTTGTTTATGGATGATTCAATGGCTAGACTCATTCAATCGTATTGTGATAGTCTTACTGCAGTGTTGTTTAGGAACAACAATAAGAATATCATAGGGCCCAAGCATTTGGGGTTCAAATACTTGACCATAAAGGAGTTGACGCAAAAATGTGACATTGAGGTGGAGCATTTGAGGATTGAGAATATGCTTACTGATCCTTTAATTAAAAGACTTCACCCACTTGTGTTTGAAAGACATATATACAGTATGGGTGTATTGAAGTCCTTAGACACTGTTAGTTATGTTGGCCCCCGAAATTTTTTGTTAAATTAAGTATAATAGTTTATGGAAAAAGCATGAGATTTGAATTTTTTCCTTAGAATAATTTTTGGGATCAGGATAGAATCATTTTTGGAGATTAATTATTTATTACAATGTGAGTAAAATTTTATTTCGCTAGTTAGTGAAATAAATG
>JANZXP010133918.1:0-15477 GCA_027576715.1 Erythroxylum flavicans
CTAATAAAAGTTTTTGTGATTTTTCAATGTGTTGTAATGTGTTCCGCTTTCTGTTTAAATAGATAAAGTGTTTTTTTCTGAAAAGAAAAAGTGATCACACCTAAGTGATAAGTGTAAAGTGTTAAAAAATTTTTTTTTTTATACCGACTTTTGTTCAGTGTTAAGTGATGTGTTTAGTGATGTGACACGCTACCCTCACGGGGCACGGATTCGGATATCACGGTCGATATCGGGTTTGGGTTCGGTGGGAGTTGGGTTGTTACATTAATGGTCATGAATAACATACATTAATGGAAGTTATGGGAAGTTAATGACCATAAATAGCATGCATTAATGGAAGCTAACAACACCTATTCCTAATCCATTCTATGCAACGTTTTCTACCATGATCACATCACGGTCTAATCCCGAAACACTCTCTCATATCTTGAATCCCCATTCAAGACCATTTTACTCATCCTTTGGATCTCCTATGTGTGTGACCCATTAGGTTCCCAGTTATGTTGGCCACTTGAATTAACACTTAATTCAAGTTAGTTAAGAGCGGTATCTAGCAACACGTCATGACCCCTAGTTGACCAGAAAGTCAGTAGTTTGACTAAGAACCCTTCTATATACAATGTCGCCATGCAATTTGTCCTTTCACCATCTATACCCAATTTGGTTCAAAGTATGGTCAAAGTGTCAACTCTTACTAGACTGACTATGTCACATCTAGTCCAAGTGATATTAGATCTTCTCCTAAGGATCTCATTACTCTATGTATCACTGAAGACTCTCTTCATGACATGTATCTACTTTGGCCAGAGAATCCTGAGTAATGACCCTAATAAGAGGCCACGGGTATCATCTCCTTCTATCAGAAGTGGTGAATCCTTTATTGGCTACTCAATTACCTTCGAGTACCTCAAGCTTTACCTAATCACCACCCTATAAGTAACCCTTGAAAGGCATCGATGAATCGAGTCAAAACACAGGATCAGTATGTGAGATATCCTTAAGCACCTCAAGTTAAAGGATATTTGCACCATTGTTATGATAAGACTATAATTGACACTAGAATAGAATATCTATATGATTGTCTCATAGTTGGTCAATCCAATGTACTTAGTACCCTTGGTAGGCATCCACATATTAACTTTAAACAACTCATGTATACAGCTTATGAGATCTACTGCTTGATCTAATCAAGGAGTATAACAAGTGCTAGTTTATTCAAATTAGTGATATCCCATCTCATTAATCTTATGACTAGGGAAAGTTTAGATGATAACATAATTACACATGATAGGAATCTCATTATCATGATCTCATCATGATTTCCTCCATACAATGTTTTGTATCAAGGACTTCATTAAATCAATTTAAGATCAACATCAAATCCATAAATGTATGAACATTGAAATAATGAAAACTGCCTTTATTAATTATAAAATGATTTGTATAATAAGTGATAAAGGTGATTGCCTTTAGAGCACTTCTCTAATATACAGTTGTTAATATCGCTCCTATTCTTTCTAATATAGTTATAATATTGCTCTATTTATTGAAAAGTGTGTAATAGAGAATCATCTTTTGACATCTTCTTGCTTACAAAAACAATCAAATTCTTTACTAGTATATTCTCCTCCATTATCCATCCTTATAGACTTAATCTTTCAACTATAATTAAGTTCAATATGACCTTTAAAATTTGAAGGAATAAAAAAACATCTTCTTTGTTTTAGATTTAATACACCCGACACTTCTAGGAGTAATTATCAATGAAAGATATAAACTAATTTACTCTTCCTAGGGATGGAATCGATGTTTTCCACACATCAAAGTGAATTAATTCAAGAACAATCTTGCTTCTTGAATTTGAATTTTTAAATTTAATATATTAATATTTACTTGTAACACAATGATCACAAAAAAAAATTGACATCTTTATGAGTATAGGGAATAACTTTTTGTCAGAAATGATCTTTATTAATCATTTAGATATATGTTTAAGTTTATTAATGTCATAACATTGAAAATCTTTCACTTGGACTCTTGAAGTGGCCAATGCTTCTACTTTTAGCAATGTCTCTCTCTTTAACATATATAAGTTTGCACCTATCTTTTCTCCTCTCATAAGTACAAGTGCATCTTCATTTATTTTCACAATCTTGTTAACAATTTCTATTTTTCACCCAAGATCATCTAATGGTCCTAAAGACAAAAAAATTCTTCTTTAATCCCTCCATATATGGTACCTCCTGAATAGTATGAGTTGAACTATCATACCTCTTCATCTTGATGGTTCCAATACTAGCAACCTTTAAAGGATAATTATCACAAATATATAGATCCTCCTGAGATAGATTCATTATTATGGGAACTATTCTTTTCTAGAGGTTATGTGAAAAGTATCTCCTAAGTCAAAGAGCCATTTTTCAAGTAGTAACCTCTTTCTTTCAATTATTGTTGCCATTTTATAACACAAGGCATTGCCATCATATGAAGTACTTGAAATTTTCCTTGATAGCTAGAATTTTTCTTATTTAAATTTTAATATTACTTTTTCAAGCCAACTTTTTTCATAATTATATTATTTTAAATTCTTCTTACTTTATTATTTTGATCCACCAAGATTTTGAATCCTACTTAAGCCATATACCATTAATCTCCTTCTTATCACTATCAAGGCTTCAGCTTGTTAAGAATTAGAATGACTTTCTTCTTTATTATTGTGTAAAAATTCTTCCTCCAAAACTATAGTTTCAGCATTATCAAATAGTAGGTACTACATGATAGTTTCATATTTTACATGTTTGTAGAGGCTAAGTTAGTTGTGATTTAGCATTTTTATAGCATGTTTTTATATAGGATTATATGATATTTTATTATGTAGGTTAATTATTTTGTATATAATGGTTTTTAGAAGGAGATATGGATTTAAGCATAACTATAATTATCCAATTGAGGTTATTCCAAATTCATTTAAAAACTAACTTAAAGTTTGTAAAAGATAAAAAAAAAAAGGTTAGACATAAAGTAAAATTTGTACTAGGCGATGGTTCTGAAAATAAACACTCCAAGGATATACGAAATCATAAGTTTAATAACCTTAGTACTCTTTTATAAAACTCTAGCTTATAAATACTCTTATTAGAGTTCTTTTTAAGGAACTTTGGAGATTGATGAAAAACTCCTTTGTCACTAAGTTGTTAATTTTAACTTTTTTAGCAACAAAGAAGAATTTGGAGAATGATTGGAGGAGATTATGATAACTCTTTGAGTTTTTTTCCATTTCTTTTTTATGTTAAAATTATTTTTTATTTTTATTTTCATTATATTCAATATTGAAAACCTTAGTTAGTATTAGGGATGTAGCATAGGATGGATTCTTTCATTATTAATATAAGATTTGATTATTGTTTAGTTGAATTTATTCTCTTTGCTTTTAATCTTAGATTTATGTCTGATCATCATATATTTGACCTTAGGGATTTTATAATGACTAAAAAGAGAAGTATGATTTGTGCACTAAGAGAATAGATACTTTAGCTCTAGAGAATGAAAGTATCCTAGACTATTATGAAAAAGAAAGATTAACTAAGTTTAATGAGTTTGATTCAGTTGAATTATGCATCAAGGGGTAGTAGTTACTTAATTAGATACCTTAAGAGAGGGCGTAGATTCATTACGTTAATTGTTATTTCAATCATGATAATCAGTCTCGTATGATTATTGGAATTCTATATAAATAAACCCCAAAATCTTAGCAATTTATATTCTTGATTTCTCTTTGATAATTCATTGTCCATTTTTCATTGGTTTGGTAATTTTATTAATTTTCTTAAATCTGATATATTTTAGTGTCATTTTTTGACTAAGATTAATATACATAGTAATATAGTTCATATGGGATCAATATTCTAGACTAATCCAATTTTAATAACTTGTTATAATTGACTATATGAGATTGTAGATTTTGTTGATCAAGTTTTTTATTTCAATTTAGGAAATTATTCAATTTATATTTTATTAATCCTAGTTTTTATTTTATTTTATTTTCATCTATTTTTTATATAATTTTACACTCTTCTGTGTGGCATCTTTAGGATCGTCAACAAGATCATGCAGTTTCAAGCGTAACTTAACAAATTATTGATCTTTTAAACCAAATAAAGATATCAATAACCAGTGATAAGGGTTGTTATCATTGTGGCATGTATAGGCATCCTTCCTATGCATGCTTCAATATAGAGCGAGCCCCCAACTGTCATGAAAATGTTAATTATATGTCTACTTACAGAGAAAATAGCATGAACAATACTTACTCTGATATGTATAATTCAGGATGGAGAAACCATCCAAATATCCTTTAAGAGGAGAAAGGAGCTAAATTAGGCAAACAAATAAGACTATTTGAGTTCTAATAATAGCCTTAATTTTAATAGCCGTCACTATTCAAGATAATGAGATGGAATAGATGATCCTAAAATTTATATCTTCCTTTAATAAAAACAATAGAAAAATTAAATACAATGGAAAATTTTGAATCTCGTATGGACATAATTGAACATATGACATAATCTAATTATGCAACCATTCATAATTTAGAGATTTCAATCAATCAAATATCCAAGATGGATAGTGAAACAAGTCAATGTGAACTTCATAGTCATACAGAGGTGAACTTAAGAGAACAAATGTTAGCCATACCACTTGTGAGTGGCATAATACTTGATATTGAAGATGCTAAAAAGGAGGCCATATAAAGGTCAAATAAGAGAGATATAGGAGAGGAGTTGATAAATAGAAACAAATCAATAAATGATCTTATTTTTATCTAACACCAAGCACAATCTTATTTACAAAAAAAGATTTAGATATAAATAAATTGGTGTTAGTATTTTCCACCCATTGACATTAATTATATACTCAAACATGTTTTAAATATATGAAAAGGAAGATAGATTTGTTCTTTGATATATGCCAAAGAATAATAGATGCTTAAATAATTTCCTTTCCAATAGTGGGTAAGTTAAGTGAAGATTGCTCCTATATCTTGCCAGAAGAAGAAGGGGAATGGGCCAACCTACTCCTAATAAATAAGGAGCCTTGGATTCCAAAGAAAAATGAAAGCAAGCCTTTCATTATCAATATAGGATGATAAGCTTGAGTAACAAGTCAGTTAAACACTTCTAAAAAGTGCCTGTTAAAAGTAATCCTATATTTTAAAATATTTTTTCTTTTATTGTAATTTATTAGTCTATTGTTTTTACTAATTTTTTTTATTTTTGTTGTACGTATTTTATAGATATTTTTTAGATTCTAGATTATTAAATTGGCATGGATAAATGGAAAACTTCTCTACCTTAATTATCTCTTATAAGTACTTTTATATTTTTTTATTTGACATTACAATGTCATGTCTAAGTGTTACGACGAATCTATAATTTTTCTTAGTTTTGTGAGTTACCTAACATATTTTATTTATGTGTTTAGTATAATTTAGCTTTAAAGTTTTAAATTAACTTCCTTTTTATTTTTATTGCATTTAGGAGCTCATTAGTTACTTTAGGTTGATGGCATAAGTTTACGCTTGATTCTTAGTTAAAATTTATTATTAAAAATTAGATGCATAAAATAATTAAGTGAATGCTTGATTCTTAAAAATTAGATGCATAAAATAATTGAATGAATGCTTTGTAAATTTTAATTTGATGAATGCTAGGAAATTGAATTGGTTAAATGATAATTCTTGAATCTGACTTAAGTAATCATGTAAGGAATTGGGCTTTCATGCAAAATTTTCTTTCTTATGTGCATTTCTTCTTTCATTTTGAAATTTCTAGAACTTGAATTTCTTCTTTTTGAGATTATACGTAAGGTTTATATAAGAATTAAAATGACAAAGGCACTTAGAATTAAGTTTAAGCCAAATTACTTATCGTTCGTACATTAAAGAATTGAGTTTAAGCCAAATTACTTATCGTTCATACATTAATCCATTAGCGAGTCTTGTTGAGCATAAATTAAAATTCTAGCCTTTTCTTTGTAATATTTTTAAAAAATCTTAAGTCTAAAATAAAACCAAATAATTGTATCCTAATTCATGATTAGTAGAGCTTTTGCTTATGACTTGGCATGGTTGCTAGATATGGTATGTAAAGAAATAAGTGTGAAGAAAATAATAAAGTGCATGAAAGTGACAATGTAAAAGGAGGAATATCATGCCACTTTAAAAAGTTCATAAATAAAAAATAAAAAATAAAAAGAGAGAAAATAAAATATTAAAAATTGATTAGCACAGATTCTTTTGATTGGAAAGAATGAAGGAAAAGGGTTGGTTCTAAGAATATGAGGAGTTAATGGAGTGAGGAAAGATTTATTTATTTCTCTACTAATTGTAATTATTGTTGTTTCTTCTATTCCTTTCATTTGTTAGCCTACTTAGCCCTTTGTCCTATTACAATCATATACAAAATTTGTTTAGTTTTCTTTTGTAAATATTTATTTAAGTAGCATAGATTAAATGATTTTTTAAACTTATGGTAAGTTCATTTTCATAAGAAGATGATGAGAGTACCATGCCAAAATTTCAAACATTTTTGTGAATTATTGATGCGTTGTGAGGACATGCCAAATTAATGTTTTTAGAATTGTTGAAGAAGGTGTAATAGTGTTTATTTTGTCCTATTTGTATTGTAATTTACTTGATAAATAACATTTGCTTAAGTTTTGCAATTCCATTTAGATTGGATCTATATATCTTATGTTATTAAATGTGAAGTTAACTAATAAGTGTAGGTTAATGTTTATAGATATCATTCTAGTAAAAATTTTAAGAGACCATAACACCTCATTAAGGACACCTAGGAGTTTAAAGGCCTATGGTATGTGCTAAATATCACCACACCTATAAAAGTCTAATTAATTCTTGTTTTAGTTATGAGTATTTAGTGATTAGGGTATAATGTTGATTACTTGAGGACAAACAAAGAGTTAAGTATGGGTGAATATGATAGTTCCACATTTTTCATAATTATAGGTCTAATTTAGTTGTGATTTAGCATTTTTATAACATATTTTATATGAAATTATATGATGTTTTCTTATGTTTGGTTCATTTTTTGTAGGTGATGATTTTGAGGAGAAGACATAAATTTAAGCATAAATTTCTCTGTATTGTTTGATTGACAAAATTCCATATTCATTCAAAGGCTAAATCAGAAGGCTACAACTTTATAGAAGATCTAAAACAAAAATGGTAATAGAAATGAAGCAAAACTGGCACTGGGCTCAACATATATGTACCTAAAAATTCCTAAAATAAAATTGACACTAGTCTGGAAGTGTAATAGGTGTTATTTCCCATAACAAGTACTATTACATAAAGATCCATAACTTTAATCATCTTAGAACTCTTTTATATAACCTTAGTTTATAAATACTCTTATTAGGGTACTTTGTAGGAAATTTTAAAGGCTAGTGATAACTTTTTTTATAACTAAGTTGTTAGTTTGAGGTTTCTTAGCATTAAAGAATGACTTGGAATAAGATTGGTAGAGATAGTGATAATACTTTTAGTTCTTTCTTCCCTTTCTTTCTTTTATATTAAGATTATTCTATTTTATTTCTTCTTCTATTATGTTCAATAGGTAAAACCCTAGTTAGGGTTAAAGATGTAATTTAGGATAAGTTCTTAAATTATTAACGTATAAGTTTATTATTCTTTGGATAACTTTAGTCTCTTCCCTTTCTTTTTTTGTATTAAGAATATTATGTTTTAGTTTTCCTTTTGCTATGTTTAGTAGTTAAAACCCTAGTTAGTCTTAGTGATGTAGCCTATGATAAATTCTTAAATTATTAATATATGAGCTGATTATTCTTTGGTTAAATTTATTCTCTTTATTTTTTAATTTTGAATTTATGTTTGATCACCATAAATTTAATTTTAGGGACTGTAGGAAGAACTAAAAGGAGAACTATGATCTTTATACTAGGAGAATAACGACTTTAGCACTAGAGAATGAAAGTATCCTATACTATTATGATGACAAAAAGATTAACTAGCCTTAATGAGTTTGGTTAACTATGCTTAATGAGTTTGGTTAGATTAAATTGAGCAATAAAAGGTGATAGTTACCTAATTACATATACATTTGTGCTTTAAGAGAAGTTATAGATATATTAGGTTAACTGTTATTTCAATCATGATAAACAATATTGTGTAATAATTAGAATTCTACATAAGTGAATCTCGAAATCTTAACATTTTATATTCTTGATTTATCTTTAATAATTCATTAAATTTTTTTCAAATAATTTAATTAATTTTCTAAAATCTTATTTATTTTAGTGCTATTGTTTGACTAATATTAATATATATAGTAAATAGTTTGTGAGATTGATACTCTAAATTACTTCAGTTTTAATAACTTGCTATAATTGACTTGCTGCCCTTGCTGATTTAACTTATCAGTATTAAGAAGATTTTTAGTCAAGTTGATGATAAGTATCATATGAATCAAGTAGAATTTGAATCAGAAGTTTGACAAGTTCATATAGTTCTATTTTATAACACAATGATTTAAGTTGAGAGAATAGAGTATTCAACTTATTTATATACTTAGTTGTCAAAGGGAATTTTGACATCAAAGAGTATAAAGTTTCCTATTAAAAAATTATTTTTGGGTGACTTAACTGCATACAATTTTACAAGATAATCTTATATGTGTTTTATTGTTTTCTTATCCTTTATTCTTGGGAAAACATTATCAACTAAAACTAGATGAAGATTTGCAATAAAATTTACATTCATTTCACTCTATTCAACATCATTTGCGGATCTTTCAACATTCCACTAATAGTTGCATGAAAATTTCTTTATAAAGATAGCTTTCTTTTTTATCTTCTATAATAAGAAATTATTCTAGTTAAACTTCTCAATCTTAAATTTTATTGCCTTTTCTTCTATCTCAAACTACTTTGAGTTAAGATAAATAGCTCTCACTATTTTATGTAAATAATTCTTTTGAATATTACTTAATATCTTGAAGGAGTGAATAATATCTAACTTATTTTATGACGAGAACAATCCACCTATAGCAGCAATATTATAGCATACAATAAGTAGATACATATACTATAATTAAACTCTAATATCATTTGTTAGAATGATTAGGTGGATAGATTAATATCACAACTCAATTAAGATTAGAAGAAATATGAGACATAAAATATTATTATGAGTAAAAAGAGGAGTTATAATACAAACACTTTGTAACTACACGTTTCAAATATTAATTTGTAACTAATAACCTATAAGATTGGAATTCTTATAAGTTATATTCTTCAATACTTTAATTTGTCGTTTGATATATAAAACAGGAATATGGATGAATATTTATATGTGAATCAAACCAAATATAATCACACATTTGAATTTTTTATCATTATCGCATATTCTAATATTTATTTTGCACCAAAAAGTATTTATTTTATTTAAATGTTTGTGAATAATATCTAAAGTTTTAACAAAAATAATATTTAAAAAGTATAAATAATATTTAAAATTTTAACACTTGTAGTATAAAAAGAGTAGAAAGATAGACTTGCAATTGTAGTATAGGAAATTAATTTTCTTTTGTTTAATAGCAGTCATAATAGGTTAAGAAAGGATCCTTGTTTTAATTTTTTATTTCATACATCCAATAAGATTGATAGCAATTTAAAATGAAAGCTAGATCAATGATATGGGTTTGGTACTGTACTCATCAGTATCAGTTGGAAGGTATGGTATCGGGCAAAAAATTAGTATGAAATTATGTTCAAAGGTACTTGGTACCATTGATTTAGCACGATATCAGCTAGTACCGACTGATATTGTAAACTTTGAAAACTAGGGGATTATTCTATAAAAAAATTAAAATAACCCCCCCCTAATATGCAAACTACAAAGCACTCTCTCTCTCTCATCTATCCTCTCTGGCTCTCCTCTCATAGTCGCCAACATCCCATCTGCATTTACCTCTATTGTTGGCCACCACAGCACCACTATGGTGCTGCTCAACGAGTGATTGTCTCTGCTTTTCCCATTAAGTGTGTTGTCGTGCCTGCTCATGCGATCACGCCTGCTGCCTAACTATGAACTGCCTCCACCTCTGGTTCTTTACTATTTTAATCGATAGTTACCACTCCCCTATACCTCTGGGCCTCTGGTCCTGATCACTAACTTACACCCCTAACTATAGATCAAATCAAATCTAGAATTTTGCAAATCATATTTAAACTCGACCCGAACTGACCCACCGATTAGTTGACCCATACTAATTTAGGGATTTAGTTCAGTGAAGGTTGCAAAAAATTGTAACAAATTTTATGGAATATTGAAGTTGTGAATTTGTAAAAATGTGAAGTTGTAAATTTGACAATTTGTGGAATTGTGAAGTTGTGAAATTTTGAAAATATGAAGTTAATTATAGAATTTTGGAATTGTGGAATTGTGTTGATCACTTGATCAATTGATTGTTAATTTGGATATTGAATTGTGTATCTGTGACTTTGTGTTGTGTAGTAATTTTGTATGCTGAATTGAGTGGGATTAAATTGAATTGTGTAGTGTATTACATATGTTGATTGTAGAGTTAATGTAAGTAAAAAATTAAAATTGTTGATTAAATTGGAGAATGAAAGATTGTTAAATTAAAGTTGAGAATTAGAATTTCAATATCGATGTTGATTAAAATTAGTTAAGAAAACAAAATATTGATAAATATTACAAATTGAATTTTATAAGCAAACAAAATATATTAATTTATAATTAAATTATGTGATTACATAAAATAGGTTATAAACTTATAGTTATGAGTTATGGTTAAAATTGAATAGGTTACAGTTGTGAGTGTATATCTTTAGTTTACGGTAAAATGATGTAATTGTGCATGTTGTGTATTGTGTAATTGTGTATGTTAAATACTTGAATTGTTGGTTTTTGACTTATTAGTTAATTGTGTTGGATGAAATTGAATTTTGTAGTGTATGTTTACTCTTCATTGTGGAGTTAAATTGAGTGAAAAACTAAGAATGCTGATTAAAATTAGTGAATGAAATATTATTAAATTAAAGTTAGCAATTAAGATTTTAGTAGCACTGTTGATTAAAATTAGTTAAGAAAACAAAATAATTATAAGCATTACATAATGAATTGTATAAGTAAACAAAATTTATTAGTTTATAGTTGATTAATTTAATTATGAGATTACATAAAGTAAGTTGTAAATTTATAGTTATGAGTTATGGTTGAAGTTGAATATGTTATAGCTGTGAGTGTATGTCTTTAATTTATGGTTAAACATTGTAATCATACAAAATGATTTATATTATATAAGATGTATATATGAATTATGTAATTATGTATGTTGAATACTTGAATTGATGGTTTTTGACTTAGTGGTGAATTGTGTTGGATGAAATTGAATTAAGTATGATGTAATTATAAAAAATGAGTTATATTATGTAAGATGCATATGTGTAATTATGTTATTTTGGACTTTTGAGTTAAACAATACATATCTTATGATAGTAGTTTATAATGAAATTATGTGTTCTTTATTTTGATATGTGTCTTCATTTATTTTTACAGATAAATGGAAGGAAGTTCAAATACCCCTAATGATTCAATCACTTCTGGAAGATACAATGATCTAGCTTAGGCTCATATTGCATTGGTCCTCGATATAAAGAACTATACTATTTGCATGTTTTGCAATAAGCATTTGAAATGTTAAGGAATCACCATATTAAAGAAGCATTTAGCTAAGGTTAAGGACATGTGGAACCCTGTAAACAAGTGGGTCATGATGTGAAGTGACAAATGAAGAATTTGCTTAAAGAGTATCAATATGAGAAAAACAGACGGGAGAGATTGAATTATTAAATTAGCAGTGGAAGTTCATTTGTAAGTGTTCAGGGTGATAATAGAAATGTTAAAGGTGGTAGTGTTCTTGCCTAGCAAGAAGTGAATATTGCATTTGGACCTGATGTTAGGAAAAGAAGAAGGCAAATGTCGATTTTTTTTGCACCACGAATAACTCCTGAAGCTTAGCCTTCAATTTGTATTGTGATCCAATCAAAAGAAGTAGCTCACAATGTAGATATGGAAATGGCTAGATGGTGGTATGATTCATGTATAACATTCAATGCTTCCCAATCTTATTATTATCAGTCTATGGTGGATGCTATAGTCTCTTACTATCTAGGATACAAAGCTCCTTCTATTGATGACTATAGAGGTAAACTTTTGAATAGCTCTGTTTATGAAATTAAAAGTTATTTAGAAAAAAGAAGAATAACTTAGGCTATTTATGGGTGTTTAATCATATGTGATGATTGGACAAATAGGAGACAAGAGCCTATTATTAATTTTTTGATTATTCTGTAAAGGGCTCAATGCTTTTAAAGTCTATTGATGCATCTGGCCTTATTAGGAATGTTGATAATTTATTTGAAATATTCGATGAAGTTGTGAATGAAGTACGGTCAGAAAATATTGTTCAGTTCATTACTGAAAATAATTCTGGTTATAAAGATAATTCTTTTTTTAGACACCTTATGCTACATATCACATTAATTTGATGCTGAAAAATATAGGAGATGCTAGGTATTTTTCTATTAATGATGAGACTGTGCAAAAAGCAAAAAAGGAAACCAAGTTCATTTGCAATCGTGCATGGGTCATGAATTTAATGAGAAAGGATTTTACTAATTATAGGAATTCGTGTTGTCTTATTGTTACAAAATTTGCAATAAATTTCTTATCAGTTTAGTATTTTATTATAATGAAGAAATAGTTGATACAAATGTTTACAAGTGATAAGTAAATTACATCTCAGTATGATAGGTCTAATACTAGATTGGAAGTTTCCAGACTTATACTTAATGATACTGAATTTTAATTTTAATGCCAATTTTTCATTCAAGTTTGTAAGCCTTTTGCGACAGTGCTTCGTTTGGCTAATAATGATGAAAAGGCAACAATGGGTTATTTTATGATGTCATGGAGAGAGCGAAGGAAGCAATAAAGGCCAATATAGAAATTAGGCCTTCTTTGTACACACCTTATCTTGCAGTAATCAATAAGAGATGATAAAGGCAACTTTACTCTCCGTTGTTTGTAGTTGGGGCATTTTTTAATCCTAGTGTTTATTTCATACCAAGTCTTATAAAGAAAATTGAAGTTAATAAAGGAATGCTATTAACTATTACAACAGTTGTTGCCTATAGGATGATGCAAGATCTCCTAAGCTTGCAAATGGAGATTTATAAGGATTCTTTTGAAGATTTTGGGTGTCAATTGCTATTCAATAAAAAGCAAAACTTAATTCAGATATATATTCTTTAATTTCATTACTTATTGAAAATTAATTATCACTTTATTTTGTTTATAGCGCTACTTTTTTTTATGACTTATAGTTTCTTGATGAGACGAATTGGAAAGTAGTGTTCCAGAATTGCAAAGGTTTACAATTCAAATTCTAAGTCAATGTGTGAGTGTAACAAGTTGTAAAAGGAATTGGAGCATATTTGAATTCATTCATTCCAAGAAAAGAATAGATTGAAGCACAAAAGATTAAATAATTTGGTCTTCGTTTGATACAATTTAAAGCTTCATAAAAGGTATGTTATTATCATTATTAAGTTAAATATAATTTCTTGTAACTTTTAATAATTTAAATTTATTATTTATAAGGGCTCCTAATAGAATAAGTAGTTCGGTAGATCCAATTTGCATTGATAATAGCGATCTTTTAGCGGATTGAGTTTCTAAAGAACAGAGTTTAATATATGAGAGTGAATTTGAAGATAATCTTAGGTAGGAAAGCATTGACATGTCATTTAGTGTAATAAATTTGAATGATGGTGATGATAAGGCTTATCTCAATGATGAAGATTTTGTACCAAATAAGAATTGGGGGTTAATGCAGTTATAATGGGTATCATGTATCTAATTAAACGAAGTTCCAATTTTTTGTTTCTCCTCTTCTTTTGATTTTACTTATATTTAATGTATGCGTTAAATTCAATATATGCAGTATAATTGTAAATGTTTTTGTTTCAGATTTGATTTCTAGTTGGTTATTTTCCCATCATAAACTTTTGTTGTAAATTGTAATAGTTAGAGTTAAGGATATTTATTGTTCTTTTTATTTGATGTTTTGGTGTAATTATTATTTAGTGTATGATGAAATTGTAGTATTTTAAATAATTTGTATTGTTCTTAATTTTATATTTGTATGATGATTAAATGAGTTTTTATATATAAATTATGGTTATTATTTATATTTAAAATGTGTAAAATGTGATGTTAATAAAAACAAAAAAAATTGTTATTTAAATTTTCATTATTATAACTTTTAGGGACAGGATTGATGCAAAACTATAAAATATGTAGTACAATATACTAATGAACTATTTTGCAATTTTAAAAAATTCAGATATTATTTCATAAACTTAAAAAATTACCCAAACAGTATCCGATATTGAGAGGTATCGGTATAATACTGCACCAAAATCAAATTCAATACTAATACTGGAGAGCAGTTAGGATGTAGCAAAAATCCAAATTGACGTTTCATGACTTTATTTATGAATAGAAGTAAATAGAATACTCAGCACGATGAAGAAAGTTAGTGGTCAAATGTGAATCTTCTGGTAAAAGTTTTACTAATATTCTGATTGAATCAAAACTATATATAGGAAATATACAAGTTTTAGCATAAAAATTGCAGGCATAATTAGTCTCTTATACGACTTCTTTCAACTCAACTTGTAAAATCCCAACTTGTATGTCATGTATTCCCTTTTCTCTTTATATCTACATAAATATCAATATTTTAAAAACCGGACCGGACATTGAACCGGTCGAAGGAAAGGTTTAAGATTTAGAGGTTCAACCGGTAGTGAACTGCTATAAAACCGGTATATAATAAATAAGAAGAAAAACTTATAAGAATAAATAAAAATAAAATGTTTTATTGAAATAAAAAATACACCAATGTCTATTATTATATAATGAACTAATAATAAATAAATATGAGTTTGATATAAAACTTAAAATAACAATAAAAATCAAAATTGTATTTCTGAAGGAGGTTGCGTCTCATCATCATCAAAAACTCCAAATTCTCAAACGCTATTTAAAGATTTGTAAACTACGCTTTTATCCAAAATATTTGCACCAACTTCTTCTACTGTATTAAAATAAATTACAAATTAGTAATGTATGAAATTATCCTCAATTGTAAACTTGTAATATAGTACAATTTTAACTTAAATATAATCAAAATAAGATATGAACTGACCATCAATAGATGTTCTTAATTCATTCGTTGTGACAAATATATTTTCCTCATAAATCGTGTTTTCAAGTTCATTATAATCAAGATCAGGCGATGGTTCTTCTTCTTCGATCCAAAAATCAGTATGTTCAATACAATC
>JANZXP010134059.1:0-15465 GCA_027576715.1 Erythroxylum flavicans
GGAGACCGTGTTAGACTGATTTTGCTTTAGGGATTGCTTTTGAATTATTTTGTCAAAACTCCTATTTTATTGAATTAAATGAAGTATCTTTGATGATTATTGTTTTAAATTGTTGTCTTGCAACAAATCGAGAGAGTGAGTGAGATGAGATTTGTGTAGGATTGTACAACGAGAGTTAGTGACCTATAAACTAGCAATCATTATGTTAATTGAATAATTAAAAGAGAGATCTCGATTAGTCAATTGATCACTCATAGGATAGTTTAATAACTAGTTGAATCGGTAGAGTCATTAGGTAGGTTGAGAGATCGTTCAATTGATTCCTGTTAATTCAATTAGGGTCAAATAGTTACACCATGAGAAAGGGTAATTAATACATTCAGAAATCTAGAGTGAGACACAATTTAATTAATAAAATAGGAGGGAGACAAAATAAGAAAAAAGCAATCTCTAGCATTTAAATTCTTGAATTCAAATTTTCTGCAATTGTGGTATTGTCCATTGTTACAGGAGTCTTTTAATTTTAATTTAATCTTCCAGATTATTTGCATTTGACAATTTAGTTTCTTAAAGAAAGTTGTGTCTAATTTAAGTGATGTATAGGCATCAATCCTTGTGGGATCGATATCAACTCTTTTTACTACAAGTCACAACCCGTTCATTTGCGATTTTTGAGCGTAAAACAAGCAAATAGGTTTTACAATCAACAAACATCAATGTAAACAACGTCAATTGAGATCAAGCCAGCTTTTTTGAATATGTTGCAAACCAATGTATAGTTTTATGGATTAACTAATGAGGATCCTAATGCCCATTTTGTGAATTTTCTAAAAACATGTGATACTTTCCAATATAATGGAATGTTGTAAGATGCCATTAGGATAAGGCTCTTTCCCTTCACATTGAGGGATAGAGCCAAAGCAAGGTTTCATTATCTAACCCCTACAAGCATCACAACTTGGTAGTAGCTACTGTGTGCATTGTTAGACAAGTACTTCCTTTTAAAAAAGACAACAGGGTTGATAAAAATAATTGTGAATTTCCAAAAGAAAAATGATGGGGAGTTATTATATGAAGCATAGGAGGGTTATAAAGACTTAAAAAGGAGATGTCCATATTATAATCTACCAAAGGAATTTCTTTTTCAAACATTTTGTCATGGAATTAATCCATCCATGAGAGGCACCATTGGTGTGACATCTAGAGGATCTCTAATGAGAAAAATAATTGAGGAAGTAAAGGATTTTCTAGAAGAGATGGCAAACAATAGTTGTCCTTGAACATCATATTGAAGTAGACAAAAAATGTCCTTTTGTGATCAAAAGGGAGTTATTGCTATCAATTTAATGACAATAATCTAGGTTGACATTGATAACTTAACAAGATAACTAAACAGTTTGCAAGCCTCTTCATTTGCTCTAGTTAGAGCAATTCATCATGGATGCAAGTTATATGGATAAGTTAATCATGTTAATGCTGATTTTTTTAATACAAAAGAATAATCCGAAGAAAATCAACTAGATGGACACATAATTCAGTTGAGAAGGATGAAACAATCTTTATCCTAACACGTATAACCTTGGGTAGAGGAACCACCTGAATTGTTTTAGTCAAACAATATAGGTAATCAATTCTGAAATCAATGGCCACTTGGATTTAACAAAATATTCCAATGTTAATGACTATAAATTTGACAAGATCATGGACAAGCTCATTAGCATGGATGATGCTCATAAGAGGTTGGAAAGGAAATTTATGCAGGAAACTAAAAACAATGCCTCATCTATTCATAAATTAAAGATCTAAATGAGTCAACTGGTAAAAACATTGTCAACAAGAAGTGTGGGGAGCCTCTTAAGCAATACTGAAGCAAAATAAGGGAGAAACTTAAGGCAATCACATTTAGAAGTGGAAAGGAACTTAAGCAACCAACAGAGACACAAGCTACACCCTACCTAGTAGAAAAAGAATAAGAAAAGAAGAAAGATGTTGACATGAGTGAGTATCCTCCTTATGTTGCCCCTCCACCATATCCAGCTAAGATCCCATATCATTAATGAACAAACTAGATGCACAATTTACAAAGTTTGTGAAGAAGTTAAAAACTTTGTAAATTAATCTATCTTTCGCGGAGGCATTAAAACATATGCCTAAGTACGCTAAATTCCTGAAGGACATATTATCAAAGAAGTGAACTTAAGAAGAGAACCAAAATGGTAGTGTTAACTATAGTTAGTGAATTTGAATTCACAAAGTGTTTATGCAACCTAGTGCAAGCATAAATTTCATTCCTTTGTCGATATTTAGGAAATTGGGGCTTAACGAGGTAAAACTAACTTGGATGCTAATTTAGTTGGATGATCAATCAATTAAGAGACCATTTTATGTTCTTAATGCAAATGGACAAGTTCATTATCACAGTGGACTTCATAATTCTAAATTTCAAAGAGGAGAAGAACTATCCACTAATTCTTGGACGACCCTTCATAAACACTAGAAAAGCATTAATAGATGTTTATGAGGGTAAATTTCTTCTTTGGTATAGTAATGAGCATATGCAGTTTACTAGAGACTTGAAACATCCAAAAGAAAGTAGTTTTTGCATGAAAATAGACATAATGGATGAGTACATTAAAGCACAAGAGAAGGGTTACTTTAAAGAAAGTAAGTTATAAGGAACAAATGACAAAGGACTTAAAGTTTGAGTAATATTTATAAGTCTCTGTTCAGAAGCTGAAGTAGAAGAAAGGATGATGACAATTGCAAAAGAAGACGAGAAATTTAATGTCCTACAATATAACTATTTGATTCTATCGAAGATTAATAAGATTTCATCATCCCTGATTATGTTAACAGTTTGTTATCGACAAGGTCATTACAAAAATTACTTGGATTCTTCAATTTGATTGATTACATCCTTTTCATTATCTCCTAACATGTAACCTTTAGGCTACAAAACCACTTTGTAAAGAAAAGGATGGTCGTAAGCCACTTATAATTGATCCTGGTTGAGTTTTAGAGGAGCCAAGGTCAAGCTAATGACCGTAACTTAGCATGTTCAATAATTAGATAGCAAAAACTTTATAGGTTTATTTTTAATTCTAAAATTAGGGCTTTAATTACAATGATTTGGAGTGGTTTGGATTGCTATTGTTCTTATTCTTTTTGAAGTGATTATAGGTTAGGGAAACAAGCTTAAGGTTTAAGCGAAGAAATAGAGGAAGATAAAGAGATAGGATAGGAGAAAGTCCTTAATATGGTTTTAGACAATAACAAACTGTTGAAGGAGATGGTGTAGAAACAACGACGATAGTGACTCGACATAAAGAAGATTTACAAATACATCACTGCTCAAGGTGTTCAAATTCCATCACCAACATTCTTACCACCTTAATCACCTTAACCGGTTTCATGCTCTAACCTTTTTCTTTTTCCTTTTCTTTTTCCTTTTATTTTCATTTTTAGTTTCATTTATGTATTGTGTTTCTCTCATATTGAGGAAAATTTGTTGTCCAAGTGTAGGAAGGATTGTTTGTTGACATGTTAACGTGTGACTTTTGCATGTCATATTATCTTAGTTTTTATTAGGTTATCATAGTTTAAAAACTTTTTTGCATATGTGTGAATTGTGTGAATGTGTCAATGACAAGAATTGAATAGAATTAATTTATCTTTGAGCATGGTCTTTTAATTTGAAAAGGCATAGTATCTTATGAATTTTAGGTTTTAATTTTTTTAGGATGAATATGTATGTTAATTAGGATATGACTCCTACTCTTTCATTTTATGACTTTTGTTGTATACATTTATAATTATAGTCAATTAAATTGGTTAGCATTTTTAGTACACTTTCATGAGGATGATTGACTAAAAAGAAATGAGGTAGGTTAAAGTTTAAATAAAAAATTGTGTTTCTTAAATAAATAACTATTTCGTTGGCTCCAAAGCTAGTAGCCAGTTGAGAATGTGATATAGCTAAGTAACCAGGGACATTCACAACAAAATGTATGTCTTTCCGTTAAAAGGCTAGAATGACATTTCAACTAAGTTAATTAATAAAATGTGCCCTAGTTAAGTAATTTGGGGATATTTATAACAAGGTATTGCCTTCGCGTCAAAATACTAGGTTAACGTTAAAAGGAAAAAATGGTGTTATAATAAATAAACTTAATGATCTTTTAAAAATAGCAAGATTTTTTCATGAAAGGAAACTTAGTGATAGTTTGCATTTTTAATTGATTAATAATAATAAATACATGGTTATAAGTTCCATGGGTGTACAAATAGGGTGTCACTATTTTGATTGATTTGTATATTCAAGTCAAGGTGCTTAAACATGAAAGGATTAAGTTATATGTTGGCACAATTTGAGTGATTAGTGTTTAAGGTTAAGTTAATTTCATAAGATTTGAAGCCAATATACCATTATTGAATTAATGCATGAATGTGTGATTATGTGTATTTTGTTTGTTTATGTTTTTAACTTTGCTTGAGGACAAGCAAAGGTTTAAGTGTGGGGGTGTTGATAGGAGTAAATTATAATATGTTTTGCTAGACGTTTAAGTGCGTTTTTAAGTGTTTCTTAGATGATTATCATGTGTATAGATCAACATTTATGTTCTTATTAGTGTTATTTAGTTTATAGCATGATTTTGGATCTTAATCTTGTGTTCTTGAGGTATTTTGATGTGTTTGTTAGTGAATGAAACCAGATAAGTGAATAATGAAGGAAGTTGTAATGTGCATGAGTTATAAGGTAGGGTCGCGATCATGCATATAGTGTCATGGTCACAACAGAAGGCTCTTTCCTATAATGATCATGACAGAAGGAAATTTATCTAGTGTAACGATTGTGACAATTATGTCACGATCATGTTAGATGCTTACTAGAAACGAGATTCTTCATTTGTTTTGAAGTTGGTGGGCATTTTTAGAACCAATTGATATGGGTAAACCCTAAATTTAACCCCTAACACCCACATTTTCCAAAAAAGAACATAAAGAGACCAAAAGAGCAGCCTCCATCTTATTAAATTGGGATTAATCAAGAAAGATCAAGAGAAGAGCATTGGGAGTTTGAGCTTTGCAAGATATGATCCAAATCAAGTTTTTCTTTCTCTCTTCGTTTATTTTTCATTAAATTTGATGTATGAACTAGATTTGAGTATGCAATATATGTTTATAAAGTTATGATTTTTAGGTTAGGATTTGTTCTTGAGTTATTTTGTAACTTGATCATTAATGATTTCAATACAATGTTATGGTGTTATGATATTTGGGTTTGCTAAATACTTCAAAAATAAATCAAGAGAGTGAGTCGAAAGTAATCTGATTAGGTTGGGTAATGAGAGTTAGCGACCTAATAAGTCACAAAAATATCTAATTGATAATCATATGAAGAAAGATCTTGTGTTAAATCTCAATTATTTTATAGATCACCAAAGAATTAGTCGAAAACGTTAAGTTATTTTTGTGAATCGAGTGATTACAATATCTAGAATGGACACTCAATTGAATCAACGATATTTAAGGGAGCAAAATAACGATAAAACAAATCATAGGCTTTCATACTTGATTGTCCTTATTTTATTATGGTAGCTCAATTTTGAAATGGTCAAGTGCTCAATTTTGTTTGATTGTTCTAATTTTTGATATTTTTTTCATTTAAATCATATTTTACAACCATAAACAAATTTAGGTTCACCTAGTTTTAGCTATTCTTCACATGATTGAAACCTTTAATACTGCAAGTTACGATATGTATCCTTGCAGATATTGAGAGTTTTATATTAGTTAAAACTTGCTCAACAATGTCCCTATCTGTTTATAAGAAGTTGTAGGTGGGTAATATTAAATGTACAACAAATTTTCTCCAATTAGTAGATCTTTATATTAAAATTTTCAGTAGGTATAATAATATGCCCATCAAAATTGGTAAGTTTCATATCCTATAAATTTTATGATTTTCTACAATGCATATGATAGGAGTGTACCTTTGACCTTAAACTAACCTTTCTTAGCCACTTCCAAGGCTCTAATTGATCTTTATAAAGGAAAGTTAACCCTCAATGTAAGGGATGAGAAATTATTATTCAAGAAATTTGAACCTAAGAATCTTATTAATGGTAAATGTGATAAGTACCTTTATTTTAATGGAATTGATAAGGATACACCCTGTATTATACAAGAGGTGAAGGTATTGGATGAAAAAGGACCATATCGTACGTTGAAGGAAGTAACTAGAACAGGTAATCCATTATGGAAAAACATATAGTGTGCAAAAAAATTGTTCATTCTATTAACAGAAAAAAATTAAAGCTGGAGGCAAATCTCATGGTAGCTTATACTCTACAAAAACATGTTCACCAAGTTGAAGTTAATGGGAAAGGTTCGAGCTTATAAACTAAAACCAAAACTTGATGGGAGGTAACACAACACTTTCTACATTTAATATTCTTATAATTTAGTATTTTTAATTTTTTGCGTTACTATCTATTTATTTCTTTAGTATCATTATCATATTATTGGTCTTACTTTATAGAATTTTGGTTGATGTCTAGTACTAATTGTCTAAAGTTAGTTTATTCTTGATTTTGCAAATTTTTAAGACAACACAAAAATAAACATGCCACAACTTTAACCACCTGTTGACCTACCAAAATAAATAAAATGTGCCATTTTTTAACACGATACTTACATGGTACCAAGTAGGGACTTGTGTTCACCTACAATAAAAGACCAAAAAGTTACATAACATACTATTTTTAAACATGTCCCTTTATACAATAGGATGTTCATTCCCCTTATTAAGGACATGCCTAAGGTAAGTATACATAGCCCCATATTGTATCCCATATATAGGAGTTAAAAAAAATAATAAACCACTTTTAATTACGATATTGGGTATGCCTAACATTCCTACTTACCTTTTTTCTTTCTACTCCTTTGCATTAAATTCAAATAATATACCTTTATGTCTATCTACACATAACCATTTTCAAACATGAATAAATGCCATGTAATGCATTATAAATGCCATATATGTCACTTATAAATGCTATATAGTGCACCATAAAAAGCCTATCCAGCTTGTGTTATACCATTTTCAACTATGTTTCCTCCAACTTTTCTTTGAAATTTTAGTTTCGTTTTTAATTCTTAGAGCAATAAACCAACCTTATCCATTCACAATCCAAGTATTTTTCTATAGTACCAGTATTTCATTTTCTTGATATATCTTGGATTATTTAATGTTGTGAATTGTTCTTTATACGTAAATGATAATTAGATATACATTATTCATGATTTTTAGGGTGCTAGAAAACTAAATTAGGTGAATTGGGAAATATATGAGTTTTATATGGTCGTAGATTCTTGGTGTGATTTACATAGGTTTCTTTAATACTTTCATTTTTTTAAGATGTTGATATAGACTCTAGAATATACTAAAAGATATAAGAATTCATATTTTAGTGTTATACGATATAGGTGATGGTTCTAATATGCATGAATAATAAAAATACGAATATGGGAGTAATATATACTGTTGATATTCTTGTGAGCAATTCATTCTTTCATTTGTATTTTATTACATTATAATTAATATTTATATATTTATGAGATATAAATTATTTTTTTGAGATCTTATTTATGTTTTTATCTAGATATCACATTATGGGGATGATGTGGGATCCATTTAAACCATTTAAGAGTTATATGCAACCATTATCGCGAGAAGGTTAAAGTGAACACCACTATCTTTTCATCCCCAATGACATATGCTTTATAGAAGTAGTAGAGGCTAGACCGTACACCATAATAGTTAGATGTATTTAACATTAGAGACATAATCTATAAGTAGTCACCTTAAAGGTCATAAGCATATTAAAGTAAAGAATACGAGGACGTTATAGGAGGGTGCATTAATAATCAAATTCAAATTAGGAGGTGTGAATCATAGTTTGACCTATAATTAATTTTTGGTTCCCACCTCTACACTTAAAAGCATATGGTGACACTAACATTGAGCATGATCTCCACCTATTGGGACTATGCTAACATAGACTTGTGGAGTTATTATTGGTAGATGGCCACTATGCACCCCTACCATCCTACTAAATCTAAAGAGTTTGGGCTCAAATTTCCAATGATCTACTTCATCTAAAAGCTCTTGGTACATTCATTATGTGCGAGGAGGGAGAGCACCATTGTAGTCATTAGGTGGGATTCATTCTTGATATATTGCATATGTTAGAGGCAAAAAAATGCACTTCGATATATTCTCTTTGTACATGGTTTACTTGTATTTCAAATAGGTTAACTTTAGTATCATTGACAATGGTTTGATTATTATTAGACTAGTAAAAGCGCTAGGAGCACCTATAAACAATATAAGCTTCACAACTACTCCTATGCCTTTGACTATGAAGATTCTTAGTGTGATATAGATGATCTAGCTAGTGGTGGACAGTCGAGGATAGTACTTTACAGTAGTAAGTGCACCACCATGGATTGATGAGGTGACACTTACCTAAAAGGACCAAGTTATATGTCTAAAGAGAGTTTTGACTCCTCCTTTAACACTACTAGCTTTCCTAGTGGCCTACATAGCCAATCTTGCTTATATGGAGACTTATATGCAATGGTTAGGTAATACTATGGTGTGGATCATGTGGCACCTAGGATCATAATAGATTCTACTTTTTCTTTGATTGATGCTTAGGCTACAAATCCTATAGAAGCTCATAAGAGATTGGTTTAAGTTGGAAATGGATTCTTGCTAAGCTCCATAAAGAAAAATAATGCCATCTGCAAAACGTAGATGGGTAAGAGACATTTCCTTAAATTTATTTTCATAGATTATTGGTTGCAATTGTAATATATTTGATGTTTTAAAAGAATTTAAGCAATTTTAGAAGAATTGGAGAAGGACCCCATAACATGACAATTATATGCCATAATTTTGAGGAATATGTTTAAAGGTGGTTGCTTCTGCTTCTAGTATGCACTATACACACCCAGTGTTGCCCTTGGATGAAGAACATGATTCCTTACATGCCCCTATATAGGTCCCATATTGGCATTGCAGATTTTTGAATAAATTCCTAAACAATAAGACTAGCTATATAGATCCATGTTAGGGATTATATAGATCATTAAAAGTTAGGGTTTTGGGATTTAAAGAAAAAGGCAGATGAATAAAAAAATTATTTAGAAAAAATATTTTTAATTCATTTTGAAATTGTTCTACTTCATTTTTGACCAAGATTACATCATTCTTTGTTTATTGTGTTTGTATTAACATTCTTTATGTGATTATAAACAAAATTGGGATATTGACTTTGGTAGGATGAACCTAGGATGTATAAACTTTGATTGATTTCTAGTTCAATGAATTTACAGTTTTTTTATGATTTATACAAGTTTTAATATTAATTGAATAAAATGAGAAAAAATTGAATATTGAAAATTGATTCATGCATCAAGGGTCAAGATATGAGACGTATGTTTAGGAAACATGTGGATAACGAGGGTTAAGCATGAGCTATTAGAATGAAACCCATAAGATCTTCCTAGATTAAGGTAAAACCTACTGAAAGAGCTCACATAATAAATTAAAGAATTTTTAGGTTATCTAGATTTGAAAGGGATTTCAATTGATAAAATTATGAATAGGGTTGTTGGATCGAAAACAAAAGCATGCAAGATTTGGTTAAACCGTAGATTTCAAAACTTTTCGAAATCAAAACATAGGGGAAATAACATAACCAAGTTAACATGTTTCAGCTATACACGATATGTTATAAAGATGATAATTTACACAAGAACAAGGTGGTAGAAATATACTGACTCCTTGCTATAGCTTTGACTCCTTGCTTTTGTATCCTCCCCAAATCCTTGCTATAGCTTTGACTCTTTTGTATCCTTTCCTTTGTCAATGTATCCCTGACCAATCTGATCTACCACTTGTTCTTCTTGGACAACTTAGTTAACAAGATCCTTTAGTGGGAAAGGAGAAGAAGTATTTTGAGGAGATTTTTCTTAGAAGAAAGAAGCCAAAAATGAGACTCTTCTCATTCAAGTTTCGGCTATAAATGCATGAGAGGAGAGAGAGAGAGTCAAAATAAAATGCAAGAACACTTCTTCCTCTCCTTATCCATTTTGGTTATCATGAAAGAAAGATGTGATATGTATCCAATACATCACTTCATTATTTAATCAATCATAAAGAAGCCAATAAATGAGACTCTTTTCATTTATTTAAGATGGATATATGAAAAGACCAATAACCTAAATGAGACCTTCTCATTTTCGGTTATGCATGAAAGAAGGATGAGAGAATACATCAAATGCACCTCTTCCTTTCTTTAATGAAATGAATGCTAAAAGGTTACATTATATGCCATTATTAAAAGACAACCATTAAACCAATTGATGATAAGATCATTACTCCATTTAATGATGACAAAGCATGATAAAAACCATCTTTAATTTAGCAATTAAATGCTAAATATGCAGCTGTGCATTTAGGTATAAAAACTGAAATATGCCCTCCTTTCATTAATAACTTTTTTAATTTAATTAATCTAATTAATCAAATCAAACCAAAGTCAAGCCCAATACTAAACGTTCATTTGGGCTTCTAATTAAAGTAAGCCCAACATTCAATCATGGACTTTAAAACCTCTATTAATATTTCTTACTTTGCTTAATAACCTTCCTAGAAGCCAAATGTGGAATCTAATTGGACTTATATAATTCAAGCTCCAACAAGCCTGGAATTAATTTAATATCATTTGACTTAATTCCAACTTATTAACCAAATGTCATTCCACAAAAGACAATTGGTTGAACTCTTGAATTACTAAATATTATGAGAATACATGATTCAAATGAGATGTCCAATTGCAAACTTTATTGTGAACCATATTATAGCCATCCACTCAATAAAGGGTAAAATTACCGTTTTGCCCTTATGTTGGTTTTTCCTTTTAGATCTCCTATTTTACTCTATATGGTGATTAACAAGATCTCATCTTGGTGCTAAGACTTGATGAGTAGCTAGTCCATCAAACTACTGGTGCCAGTTTAACCACCAAACTCTGTAAAAACATCTAAAAGTGGTGATATCACTATAAACTCTTTATTTGAGTGAATGTTCCCTAATACATATTTCAAGTAATAATTCCAACATGCAAAACTCCTTACAAATCCATTCCGATCATATCAAGAATTATAATGAAACATATATGAGTTCACTACTTATCAAGATTATGGTTCATAATAATAGAATGCTAAGGTGTATGTTTTAAGCTTAAAGTAACGACCTACTTTATTCTTTAAAACATGCTTGATTCCATATTCATTTAATAGTGCCATTATCGATAGTCAACTAATATCATGATATGAAACTCATCATTCCCTTGAAGTAAACTCTTTCACTTACACGGAGATAAATCACAACACTACAGTCTAAACCATAATCAAATGATCAACTTGATTATTCAATTGTGAATCAACTAATTTATATTATAATAATATATATGCTTCCCATACAACTCCATATATATTTATATTACTTACAAAAGAATCTTGGTACCTTATAGCTAGATATATAATGCTCATACAAATAAAACCAAACTCTTTTGTTTTATTAATAATAAATATTTTCATAACAAAAGTAACTGGAAGAAATTAAGTCATATGTAAATACACTTGCTTTTCAGGGCACTATATTTACATAACTCCAACAGGGGTTGTATGTCCCGAGAAAGAATATGTTCTAAGTTAGTAACTCTTATTGGTCCAAAAAACTAGAGTAATTCATTATCTTAGAATGAAACTAAATATAGTAAAGTCATAGGGAAATTCTCACCTAAATTTGGTTAATTGATTGATTGATATGATCTTAATCACTACTTTGTTTAGTGTTTAGATTTATTAATTGTTTTATTCTCTTATTCAAACATCTAAAATCTATAGTCTAGCTTGCTAAGATTTTGAATAGTTATTATTTAACCAATAGTCTTCATAAGAAGGACCTATATTCTCCTGTGATAGCTACAACTATACTATGCATTTATTATAATAAATAATAATATTATTTTATCCTTACATTCGTAATACATTGTTCCTAGAAGGATAATATCGTTCTTAGTTCCTCTTTGGTAGTTTTAATGGCTTTGACCACCTAATTCCTCTTAGAAATTTATTATATTTTTAATTTCCTAAAGAAAATAATATTATTAGACTTTGTATGAATTAATATTAATTTCATATTTTATATTTAATTAGATAATCATAAAATAAAATTATTATTATGAAAAGTTATTTTATATATGAAGGTTTATTTAAACTACCTTCATATTGTTAATAATCGGGTAGCCATGATATGTTTATAAATAACTATTACTATTTATGTCATAAATTAGTTATAAGAAAGTTAAATATATAGTCTTTATAAGAAAGTTAAATGTATCTAATATTTATAATTAAATAAAGAAATTCCACAATAAAATGTGCTGAGGTTAAATGGAGTGTGATATGTCCACCTAAGCAGAATGAAGGGTTGGGAATAAACTCAGTTAGCAAAATAAAAAAGATCTTATTGACAAAAAGATTATGAAGAATCTACTGGGATAAAGATAGCTTGTGGGTAAGATGGGTTCACATTTATGATTTCAAACAGAAAAGCATCTGATCAATCATTCAGAAATCTTCTTAATCCTATACCTTTCCATATGTTTTGCACACTAAGTCCTTCATTTTAACACACCACTACCATAGAGTATATGCAAGAATATCCAGAAGACATTTAAGAACACACCATCTGAAAATGGCATGTTAAAGCAATCACATTCACTTATTATGGCATCATATAGAAGATAAGTAATCAAAAGATCAACTTTTCCTGTTTCATTCATAAACATAGCAATCACTGTAGCATTACACTTCAACAAACAAATATTTACATCATCAAAAGCAACTAAGAGTTTACTACTCTTTTACAAAATGTTTCATACAAAATGAGAAAACTAAATAAACACAATCTACAAGACTCCTCAGATATCAACTGACCAGACTTTTGAGCCATTGTTGTTTTCCCAAAATTGACAATACTAGACTTCTACTAGTTTGCCTTAGAGCTAGGTGTTCCTCGTACTTGAAAATCAACGTTGCAATTTTGATGAGTTTTCTAACTCAGTGAGTGAACCATCATTGACGTGCTCACTCATGTCAGAACACAATCATCTCAAATATAAACCAAATTCATAATATACCTCATCTCAACAATACATTATGAATTTCACGCATTTCATATACTCATTTCAGAATAATCCGATCATTTATCTCCATCATTCATATCATCAAGATATACATAAATATTGCAAATCACTATATCATCATAATTCAGTAATGTTTTCATAATCATTTACATGATACATTTGAAGATATATTTACAAATGCATATACACATGTGACTCCATTTTCATTTTTATTTTGATGCGACCGAGCACCTATTTACTGTCCCGTATCATTGTGGATACTTGGCTCATTTGAGATTCTGTTCCTACCCATTATAGATACTGAGCTCATTAATAACTGAGCCTGTGGCTCTTTGTATACATTTCTGAGCTTTAAGCTCTTTTCATACTGGTCACTCTGGTCATAATTCCTGTATCATATCATGCATAACAATGTGACGAAATGCATCATTTCACAAATATTCTATCAATCACTTTTATTCATTGTGCATAGTCATTTTCACATATTCATCAGATCTAAGTTAGACTTTCAACATTTTATTAAATATACATTTTCTATATTCACATTCAATTAGAATACAATCCCAATACAGTCTTGAATATCAAACTCCTCAAACTATCAATATCTGAAATTATCACATTCATATCAATACCAATTTAATAACTGAAATTTAAACATAAACAAATCAATCATGGTGAGAAAACCTCTAAGTTAACTCATAGTACGCTTCAGATAAGCTATTACCCTGACAACCAGGTAATGTTTGGATGTTGACGTTCTATTTGTGCTTCTTTAATCATACAAGACACACATATTGTACACATTACTAAATTGATTATTCATATAAATATCCAGTCATGCACACACACACACACACACACACACACACATATGATCAGTGCATGCTTAATTATCACAATCATATCAATACTAGTGTAATAACTAAAATTCAAACAGAAAGAAATCAATCATGGTGAGAAAACATCTAGGTTAACTCACAGTATACTCCAGATAAGTTATTGCCTTCATGACCTGGCAATGTCTGGATGCTGCATTCTATTTATGCTTCTTTAATCATGCAAGACACATATATTATACATATTTCTAAGTTGATCATTCATATAAATATTCAACTATGCACATATATATATGTTATGATCAATGTATGCTCAATTTACTTTCCTGGGTATGTATCCTTAAATAACATCCTTTAACCATTCACCAGTCCTTTTTTTACCATTATAATTATTCACAAAATTTCCAATTCTCATTCATTCATTCCTAATGCATTATTCATAACTTTTGTACCACATTTGTATTCATAAGAACATTTTCATTCCTTTAACTCTCATAGATTCCAAACCCAGGTACATTGATATCAAACAATCTTTTCCTTAAGTTAAAACATTAATTAACAACCTAAACTTATCAAACACTTAACTAACTTATCAACATCAAATTAGGTTTAGTTTAAGCCATAATTAAGTCCAAATGCACCATAACAAAGTAACTTATCCTTGTTGTTTTAAGAATCACACAAAACAACATTTTCTTCACTTCATGGCATTTCCCATGATTGTGTATGGCATTCCCACGATCATAGGATGGGTTATTGATTGAACCCAAGTTTATTATCTAAATTGGCAACACTTTCATGACCTTTACTATACTTTTTGACTCCTAATTCTTGCTTTTGTGCTTAACTTAATCCTTGAGTGTGCATTTTTATTTTATGCAATTTGATAGTAAAAATTGTCACAGTTGGTATAAATTGCATTTCTTAAGTTTTCTAAGAACAACTGATACTGCAAATTGCTACTTTTGATTGTAGGATCCTCAAGGAGAAGGGAGTCAACATGCTGAATTGAAGTCAATAGGAGATCATAGCCTTTGGGAAAAGTTCGCTGCGGCGAAGGAACCAGTGAAGAATAAATCCTTTTGGGTAAAGTTCACTGCGGCGAGAGTCATTTATCGCCGCGGCGAACCTTCGAAAACTCAGGCCATATTTGGGAAAATCTCTCACTATTCCGACCCGACCTATAACCCAACATTTAAAAACATGCTAAATTAGGTTATGCAGGGACTTCGACAGACATTCATACTTCATCTGAACAATGTATTATGTTATTGGGTTTGTTGATGTAGAACTTGGATGCTCAATATATGAAGTTTCATATATGTCTTTTTGGTGATTGTGTT
>JANZXP010134069.1:0-15464 GCA_027576715.1 Erythroxylum flavicans
ATAATCTAGCTTCCTTGGTGCAGTAGCATGTAAAGACGTCAAGTGAAGATGATGATTCAACAAGCAAGCAAAAATTCTAGGAGGTGTGAGTGAGAGAGAGTGTTTCGGTGGTGAGAGAACAAAAATGGTGAGGAATAAGCCAATCATAAACTCCATCAGAAATTCATCTCCTCTAATGCTAGGTGTCAAGAAATTGTAACAAAATGTGTCTTCTTTCATGTTCTACGCTTGTCCCATTTAAGAGCTGCCACACATCCATACAACATGCTGCCATTTGTCGCCAAGTAATTAGTCCAGGTATAAACCATCAATAAATTATATTGATTTAGGCTGAATTTGACAAAGTTGTCTTCGTAAAAGTTGTAGCTTATCCTCTTAGCTTTCTAATGGTATAAAGGTTGTAATTTGTGAACTTTGAAATCAAAAGATATGACACTTACAAGTTTTAGTGTCAAACAGGGGTGCATTTGCACCATTTGAACTTACTAAAATCAATATAAACATGGGTTTTTTAAGTACTTACAAGGCTTCTTTTCACTTAATCTTTACCCAAACCTTGCATAATATATCCATGAAATATATTCTGATACCCAGACCCAACATTAATACCTTAATTCTCTAATGAAGGCAATAAATTCCCATCCTCTAAGTATGATTTATTAAACCATAATTTAAGACATATGCAATACATGTTCAATGAAACATTCCAACTAGGGTACAATTTGGGGCCTTATAGTTTTCTCCCCCTAAAAGAATTTCATCCTCAAAATTCATACCTGATCAAAATAGTTGAGGATACTGAGCCCTCATTGTTTCTTCTGGTTCCTATGTTGCTTCCTCGAGTCCATGGTGTTGCCAGAGTACTTTCACTAAAGGTATTTGTTTGTTCCTGAGTTGTCAAACTTCTCTGGCTAAAATAGACACGGGCCCTTCTTCATACGATCAATTTGGTTGTATTTGAATTTCTTGCATAGCCTTGATCTAATTCATCTTTATAACAACCAATGATCCACGTTTTTATACATCTAAAAATAGAACATATTTATATCCATTCATTCATCAAATTTTCCAGCACTCATCATCAACACCATTTTCACTATCAATCATCCCGAATGATCATCATAAATGATTCTATTAAAACAAACCATGAAGACAAAGAATGTACATATTTTTTTAGCTCAAAACCCTTCTCAAATCATCAAGTAACCCTAGCTCTAAGTATATACAATCTTCACAAATTTAAGGTAAAATATGTTGGATTTTCATCAACATGAAGAAGACAACAAAATATTAAAAAGATAAATGAAGGATTTTGGTAAGATTCAAGGTTATGAATGTGGAGAGTGAAAGTCGTGAATATAGAAGAAGAAAATGAAGAAGATGAGAGCATTTAGCAAAAGTGAAAGGAAAAGAAATAATCTTTAAGCATATGGGTGTCGTGGGTTAATTACATGGTGAGTGTCATGACACTTGTCATGACACTCACCATATGTCCCCCTTTTTTATAATATTAAAAATCACTTAATTGTTTAGTCCATTTGTCTCAATCTCCAAGCCATTTGTCACCCAATTTTCTACGCCACTTGTTAATTACTTCAATTGCCATCTGTCACTTATTTCTACTACCTCGAATCAATTTGTCTTACCACTTGACATTTTTCCTAGTCCAAAAATACACATAAATTCATAAATCTCCCAATTGTAACAAATAAATTCTAAATTCATAATTGAAACCATCAAACCAAAATTCTAGACATAATAATTCACAATTCACATCATAACCATTTTAAAGCTTTTATACCCTAGAATATATCAATTGAATACATATAAAGTCTTTGTAATGTTTACAAAATCATGATTCGTGTGTGTTTGCGAATATTATGCATGTGAATGAAATGCACCTCATAATATTTCTCAATGCAATATCTCATGTATAATGGTATAGGAACCCTTAGTATGGAAAAATAGGATATTACATTATTAGGTAAGCCATGGCAATTTGATAGGCATGTTATGTATGATGGGTACATGAATAGGTATTCTTTTATATATAATGGGTGGAAAGTTACCCTTGTTCCTTTGTCACCTAAAGAAGCTTACCTTGAGCAATTGAAAATTTAACAATCATCAAGCAGGGATTTAGGTAGTGAGGTGAAAAAGAAAGAAGAGAGAAAAGAATAAAATTAAAGGCCCAATGGTGAGTGACTACACAAGTGAGAAAAAGAAAGTGGAATGTGCAAGTGAGAAGAAGTTAGTGAGTGAAAAGAAAGAAAAGAATATGAAAAGCGAGTAAAGAAAACTTGAGAGGAGTGAAAAAGTTAAGACACAATCATGTTTTTATACAAAAAAGAGAGAGTTAAAGAGTGCATACTTAGGTAAGAGAGCTTTAATCTTGATTCAGTTTAAGGAAACTTTGTTTACTAACACTGACCATGACCTAAGTTTGCCTAGTATGTTTATGAACTTGTTGTAGGATTATGATGATGTTTTTCCTGAAGAGGTACCCTATAGGTTACCACCTTTGAGAGAGATTGAGTACCAGATTAAATTGGTGTCAGAAGCTCAAATTCCTAATCATCCAGTTTACCAAAGCAATCTAGAGGAGACGAAGGAATTACAAAGGAAAGTGGATGAATTGCTTAAGAAGGGGTGCGTGAGGGAGAGCATGAGTCTTTGTGTTGTGCCAGTTCTTTTAGTGCCAAAGAAAGATGAAACTTGGAGGATGTGTGTGGACTATAGAGTGATCAATAAGATCACTATAAAGTATCGTTCCTATTCCTAAATTAGATGATATGCTAGATAAGTTTCATGGTGCTTGCATATTCACTAAAATTGATTTAAAAAGTGGCTATCATCATATTAGGATAAAAGAAGGTGATGAATGGAAAACTACATTTAAAACG
Organism: Erythroxylum flavicans; assembly: GCA_027576715.1. NCBI lineage: Eukaryota > Viridiplantae > Streptophyta > Magnoliopsida > Malpighiales > Erythroxylaceae > Erythroxylum > Erythroxylum flavicans. The sequence goes on from JANZXP010134069.1 coordinate 2,904, forward strand.
AAATATGGATTGTATGAGTAGTTGGTTATGCACTTTGGCTTATCCAATTCACCTAGTACTTTCATATGCTTAATGAATAATGTTTTGCATGAATTCGCTGGTAAATTTGCAGTTGTTTACTTTGATGACATCTTGTTCTATAGTAAGAACTTAAATGAAAATGTCAATCATGTTAAGACTATTTTTGATGAGCTTAGGAAAGAGAAGTTGTATGGAAACCTTAAGAAGTGTTCATTCTGCATGGATAAAGTTATCTTCTTAGGATTTGTGGTAAGTTCTAAGGGAGTGGAGGTTGACTCTGAAAAGGTAAAAGCTATTCAAGAATGGCCGACACCTAAGTCAGTTAGTGAGGTTAGGAGTTTCCATGGCTTAGCAGGTTGTTATAGGTGATATGTTAAATATTTCTCTACTATTACTACTCCATTGAATGAAATCATTAAAAACAATGTTGGTTTTAGATGGGAGAAAGAATAGGAAAATGCATTTAATAATTTAAAGGAAAAGTTATATACTGCAACTATTTTACATTTACCTGATTTTTCCAAGACTTTTGAAATTGAATATGATGCTTCTAGGATTGGTATAGGGGTTGTTTTAATGTAAGAGAATCATCACGTAACATATTTCAGTGAGAAGTTGAGCGGATCAGTTTTAAACTACTCCACTTATGATAAGGAGATTTATGCCTTGGTGAGAGCTGTTAAAGATTGGGAACATTACTTACTACCTAAAGAGTTCCTAATGCATAGTGATCATCAATCTCTCAAGTACTTGAAGGGACAAGGGAAATTGAGCAAAGGGATGCAAGTTGAGTGGAGTATTTTGAAACATTTCCGTATATGGTTAAATACAAGCAAGGTAAAGAAAATATTATGGATGATGCATTATCGAGAAGTATGCTTTGATTGCTATGTTTACTTCTAAGTTCTTGGATTTGAGCATTTGAAAGAGTTGTATGTGGAAGATGTTGATTTTGCTAATGTATATCAAGCTTGTGAACATGTTGCATTTGATAAGTTATATAGGTATGAAGGATACTTTTTAGGGTAAACAACTTTGCATTCCTATATGTTCTACTATAAAGATGCTTGTTAGAGAATCACAATGGAGGGTTAATGGGGAATTTTGGTGTGCAAAAGACCTTAGATACAATTGATGAACATTTTTATTGGCCAAATATGAGAAAATATGTGGAAAGGGTTTGTGCCAAGTGTATTGCTTGTAAACAAGCTAAGTCTAGGTCTATGCCTCACGGTTTGTATACACCTTTACTTGTACCTAGTGAACCTTGGACTGATATATCTATAGACTTTGTATTGGGGGGGTTTACCTATGACTAGGAAAGGTAGAGATAACATATTTGTTGTTGTGGACAGATTTAGTAAAATGGCTCATTTCATTGCTTGCTAACAAACAAATGATATAACAAACATTGCTAATATTTTCTTTAGGGAAGTGGTTCGGCTTTATAGTGTGCCAAGACCATTGTTTCATATAAGGATGTTAAGTTTCTATGTCACTTTTGGAGAGTTTTATGGGGAAAGTTGGATATTAAGCTTTTATTTTCTACTACATGTCATCCATAAATTGACGGACAAACTGAGGTAGTTAATGGGAGTTTAGGAACCATGTTGTGTGAAATTGTTGGGAAGAACTTTAAAACTTAGAAAGATTGTTTTCCATTCATTAAGTTTGCATATACATTCATCTACATGTTATTCTCTAATTGTAATTATTTATGGTTTTAATACACTAACTGTGTTAGATTTGATGCTTTTACCTTTGATTGAGATTGCTAGTTTAGATAGCAAGAAGAAGGCTGACTTGGTTAAAACAATACACGATAAAGCACATGCACAGATTGAGAAAAAGAATCACATATATGCACAAAAAGCAAATAGAGCTAAAAAGTAAGTTCTCTTCGAGCCAGGTGATTAGGTTTGGGTGCATATGCGAAAAGAAAGGTTTCCATAATAAAGGAAGTCAAAACTTAATGCAAGGGGTGATGGACCATTCCAAGTGTTGGAACGCATCAATGACAATGCATACAAGATAGACTTGTCAAGTGCATATAATATTAGTGCTACTTTTAATGTTTTTGACTTATCTCCTTTTTTACTTTGATTCAGATGTGAGGACGAATCCTTTTGAAGACGGAGGGGATGATGTGAGCATGACCATGGGACTTTGTAAGCAAAATAGCATCAAAGATGAGTTAGTAATGCTGGAGGGACCAATAACAACATTAAAAGCTAAGAAATTCAAAGAAGAGCTTTAATCCTATATAGGCCGAATTGTAGATGACATGGAATCTCAAGAGACAATAAGGGCTAATGACAAGATAACTAATCAAGTAGGGCGGAATGAGCAAGAAGACTTTCCTTTTTATTTAATTAATTATTTTACATTAGAAGCATAATTTTCGACAGCCCACTATTTATGTCTTAGGCTTATTTAAAACTTTTAGGTTTAATGGGTTGTATTTTAGAAATATTAGTTTGAGCTTTAACTTTTTTAGTAAAAGGCCTAAGTTTAAAGACCTTTTATGTATTTAGGGTTTCTTTCTTTTCAAGAGGTATAAATACACCATAATAAACATTGTTTATGGTTAGATTGGTTGAATAACGAATTCTATAAGGAAGAATTTCTTATCTTCTTCTATTGCATTAAGAATATAGTTCTTATCAAGGTAAACACTTATGACGAATTTCTATTCTTGTTTTTAAAATAATCTTATTATATGCATTTCCTTTCATATAATTGACTGGGGGTTCATCTAGGGTTCTGCATCAGTAGTTCCTAAAAAGGAATTTAGCAATCCATATATGTAACTATATATCCAAATTGGATCATCGTTAATATCTAACAATAACAAGGAAATAAGAAAAGGGTAGATAATGGAATTTGGGAGTCTTCTCTTCTTTGCCTTGAGCTAGAAATTCTGTAGCCTTGTTCTTCAAAATTTTTCTCTTTTGATCTCCTCTTATTATGTTTTTGCAGTTGTCAAGTGATGTTTTTCTTTTGTTTATATACTCTTGAATCTTCTAGGGGGTTTTTTATAGGATTTTTCCATGTATTTGTTATTAAATTTTATTAACTAATATTTTGAGTTAGGTGAAATTTGTCTATAAGTACTTCAGTTTATAATTGAATATTGATTTGAATTAGTATGCAAAAGGATGATGGTTATAATAAACTTGCTTTTCTAAGCCATATTTTTAGTAGGCACTAAGATAGTCAATTTGAATGAAAATTGCATATTATTTACACATAATATAACCATTTTTTATGTGAGCTTTTGATCCTTAAGAACGTAATTTTAAAAATTTTTAAGCTCTTTTATTCTTTCATATGTGTGATTAAGCATAGTTGAACAATTATAGAATGTGCTTTTATTATGTATATTAAGATCACATTTGTTAAGTTAGAAACATTAAGGTGATAAAGGCATTTAGATTCAATAGTTTTTTAAGCCTAATTCTTTGATATTTACCTTACCATAATTTATCGTTAGGAATAACCAATTTTGAACCTTACCCTTTTTCATTGATTATAACGTAATTATTAACCTTTATCATATTTTTCCTTAAAGCCTTTTTATCATATTTTTCCTTGAAGCCTTTTTATTGTTTTTAATCCTGAAGGTTATTTACATTACTTTAATGTTTGAAACTTGAAATTAGAAAGGTCCAACATTTCTTTAATTATGGGACATGATGAATGCTAAAAAATAATATTAAAAAATTATAAGCATGGAAAAAGAAAAAATGTTTAGTACCAATAAATTTATAATGAATGGATCTTTGTATATTATGACTAAGTTTCTTGTAATGATTTTTAAGTAAATTTCCTTCAATGTTATCATGACCACTAAATTGCTACCACAAGCGTATAAATAGTAAACAGTAGAACAGAGCAACAGATATCGTCCCACAAGGAGGGTAGTCAAGTACCAAACAATTTCCTATATTATTTGGATAACTAATTAATGGTCTTTTACTTTTTAAACTAATAATTGTTAAAACTCAAATAGCTACATTAAAGAAAAGATTAAATAAAACTATGGGAATAATAAGGAAAATTCAATTAATTAAAATTCCAGGACATTAGGTTTCACCAGTCAAATATTAACCATTTCAATATTTAGTTGCATGATTATTATGTTTATTCATCTCACAACAATTCTTTTAATTAAGTGTTATCCTCTATCGAGGTATAACCCTCTTATTTATAATAACCCTGTGACTACTGTCGTGACTACAGTTATTATTATAAACACATTAAGAACATAGGAATTATAAGTTGCAATAATTGAGTTCCTACTGTTGTAGCCCACAATTAAAGTTTAATATTTTCACCAACTAGTGTCAAACTTCAACTGTTGTTCCTTCATCTAATATATCAAAATCACCCAACCAATAAGAAATTTGAAGAGAAAACAAGGTAAACCTTAAACAAAATCCAAATAAACACCAAGCAAACTCAAATCAAACATAATCACAACCAATCAAATCAAGCAAACAAGTGAATGAAGACAAAAAAAAAAAAGGTAAACATGTTAAGTTAAGGTCATTAGCTTGAACATTGCACATGCATTCATGAAAAAGCAGAAGAAAGGAAAGAGATGACTTCCCTTTCTTGTGAATATATCCCTCTATAATATGGCTTGCATCTATGCCCATTGACCTTGAATGCTTCACCCTTGTCATTTTCCAACTCCAAAGCTCCATAGGGAAACATTTGAAGGATCTTGAAGTGCCTACTCCATCTTGACTTGAGCTTTCTTGGAAATAATCGAAATCGTGAATTGAAAAAAAGCACTAAGTCTCCACTCTTAAACTCCTTCTTTTTTATGTGAGCATCATGCCACTTTTTTTCTTTTTCTTTGTACAACTTGGCATTTTCATAAGCTTCAAATCTCAACTCTTCCAATTCATCATGTTGTAACAATTTCTTCTCACTTGTTAACTTCCATTCCATGTTCAACTTCCTAACTGCCCAATAGGCTCGATGCTCTAACTCTAATGGTAAATGACAAGTCTTGCCATACACAAGTCGATATGGTGAGGTACCTATCGATGGTTTGAAAGCTGTCCTATAAGCCCATGCAGTATCATTTAGCTTCAAAGCCTAATCCTTCCTTGAAGTTCTCACTACCTGCTCTAAGATTTTCTTCAACTCTCTATTCACCACCTCAACTTGGCCATTAGTTTGGGGTTGGTAAGGGGTAGCCACTCTATGATGAATATTGTATCTTCTCAAAAGAGCCTCAAATCGTTTATTGCAGGAATGGATCCCTCCATTACTTATAATCGCTCTAGGTACCCCAAGTCTAGTAAAAATCTTTTTAATGAACTTTTGAACCACTTTTCCATCATTAGTTGGAGTACCTATTGCCTCAACCCACCTGGAAACATAATCAACCCCAACCTATATGTAAGTGTTACCTGAGGAGGATAGGAATCGTCCCATAAAGTTTAAACCCCACATATCAAATATCTCCACCTCCATGATGTTAAAAGCAACATCTCATCCCTCTTCGATATATTACCCACTCTTTAACATTTATCACATTTCAGTACAAAATTTCGAGCATCCTTGAACAAGGTTGGCTAATAGAATCTACAATCCAAGATCTGAGTAGCAGTCTTGTTAGCTCTATAACACCCTGCATAAAGCGAGCTATGACATTGCATCAAAATTTTGGGCATTGCATCTTCAGGGAAACACTTGTGAATCATACCGTCAGCATATATCTTATAAATTATAGGTTCATCCCAAATATAATGAGAATATTGAAATAAGAAGCGCTTCCTTTGTTGATATGAAAGATCAGAAGGAAGAATACTACCTGAGAGGTAGTTGGCAATATCTATAAACCAAGGGCGAAAAGGATTATTTACCATCATTAATGCCTCATCAAGAAAGCTCTCCTCAATTTCTACTTCTTCTTTATGGTGTCCCCCTTTAAGACATGATAGGTGGTCCGCTACAACATTTTTTTCTCCCTTCTTGTCTTTAATCTCAATGTTGAATTCTTGGAGCAAGAGTACCCACCAATTGAGCCTAGCCTTGGAATCCTTTTTAGCAAAGAGGTAACGTAACGTCGTATGGTCCATAAAAACAATAACTTCTGAGCCTAGAAGATAAGAATGAAATTTCTCACAATCAAATACCACCGCAAGCAATTCCTTCTCAGTAGTGGTGTAGTTCAGTTGTGCTCCCATCAAAGTCTTGCTTACGTAGTAGATGGCACGCAACCTCTTCTCCTTCCGCTGGCTACGTACATAACTAATAGCATGGTCACTTTCATCACACATAATCTCGAAGGAAAGAGACCGATCTGGCAACTTCAAAATAGGTGTTGTTGTAAGTGCCTTCTTCAACCTGTTAAAAGAATCCAAACAGTCATCATCAAACACAAAAGGCACATCTTTAAATAATAAATAAGTCAAAGGTCTAGCAATAAGAGAAAAATCCTTAATGAGCCATCTGTAGAATCTTGCATGACTAAGGAAAGATCGGATACCCTTGATATTGGTGGAAGGTGGTAGCTTTTCAATCACTTCAGTCTTAGCGCGATCCACTTTAATCCCCTTGTATGAGATCTTATAGCCTAATACAATTCCCTCTTAGACCATGAAATGACACTTTTCCCAATTTAAGACTAGATGAGACTCCTCACATCTTTGAAACAATCTGTCTAAATTAAACTAGCAATGATCGAAAGAATCTCGAAAGACAAAAAAGTCATCCATAAATACCTCTATAAAGTTTTCATTCATGTCCACAAATATGGCCATCATGTACTTTTGGAATATGGCAAGTGTTGGGCCCCATTTTTAGAGCCCAACTATCCAGAATATCAAAAGATGTGAACGTATTATAAAAGATGTTGGACCCAGGTCTCGATCCCAAAACTAATCCTGTGGTTCGATTCATGGCGGTCCTGTGAGGGTGGTGTGAAAGACAAGTGGATAACATTGGATTTAAAAGAGATTTCAGAGTGACAGCGGTGGAGGGTTCGCCGCGGCGACAAATATGTTTCGCCGCGGTGAAACCATGGAGATATCTTTAGGGACCCTTTGGGAGAAGTTCGCCACGGCCAACTCCTGACTTTGTCGCGGCGAAGTTCCCCAGATTCGAACTTAAGCACCTCTTAGGAAAAATATGTCGCGGCGATGGTTCAGATTTACTGCGGCAAAATTACCAAAATCAAATAAAAAACACCCTTCAGGAAAGGTTCATCGCGACCAACTTATGAATTCACTGCGACGAAACCTTCGAATCAGAGACCCGAACCCCAACATCCAACACTGCTTAATACATATACACATGCAATTTTCCCACAAAACCATAGCAGTTCATCCAAAGATAACATGAACATACATAAAGGAACCTTCTTCGAATCTCATTAATAATTTAAAGAGTTTGGAAAAAATTTATTTACATACCATCATACACATCAAAGATTAATACAAAATACAAAAGAATGCTCAATGTTGATATGCCTATGTAACTATCCAAAAATGTCACTAGCTTAGTACAAAAGATTTCTAGCTATCTTGGAGTTCCGAATGCCTTGCAAGGATCGCTAATCGTCTCGTTTTGCACCTAAGGAGGGAAAATTATGGGTTGAGCTACACAGTTCAGTGGCTAATATATTTATATCCATTGGCAATTAGTCACAAATTCAAGCATATGTACATATATAGCTAGCAGTTCAAGCGTTCTCAATCTATTCTAGCAATTCAAGCATTAATCAATTTAGCTCAAAACTCATAACACATAACATAGACTTTAGCCATTAAACACAACACTCAAATGCATCATATTTGACAATTCTAAGATGCAATGCACAAACAAATGGCTCGAGAGTTCTGTGAAACGAAATATAGAAATCGAAGTTTACTTTGTGAACAAAACGAGTTTGATTTCTCAGGATCTCATGACCTCAAGCGGGCAGCCGGGAGAAGACTATAGGTCAACGTGCACGTGACTAACAAAACGGGTTCCTCTCTTGCCCAATCACAAACAAATTATTATGCTCAATTCATTTCATTGCATGTTTATACTTTCATGCATCTTATGTTTTTGTCCTCTTTTTTGATTATGCAAAATGTCATACATTTTTCAAGGCATGACATAATCATAATTCATCATGCATTTTCCAAGCACTCACAACAATTTAATTTTAAGAAAATCAAATTCAAGCAATCAAATATACACACACACAGGCAAGAATTTGCCTAATTACACAATAACTATAAATATATTACCCACCTATTTACTTGCAAAATCCAAGTCAAGCTTGCCTTTCCTCTTGCTTTTGGATTGGCATTCCTTGGTTTCCTTCAAACAACCAAGTTCTCATTCAACACAACATTCCCATAGAAATTCATAAAACTTCAAAAATCACAAAAATGAAATAAATGCTAAGTTGGGCTTAGGCTTAACCTACCCATAGTCTATCTAGGTCAGAAAAACCAAAACCTAGTTTAGGAACCCATACAATCCATCTAGGGTTTCTCTTCTTTCTTTCTACACAAACTCATCTCTTTCTCAAATCCCTTTTATTTTTCTACTAAGCGAGAAGAAAGATGATACTTACCTTAAGCTTAGCCCAGATCTTCTTCTTTCTTCTTTCTCCATGAATTTTCTTCTTCTTTCTTTTCTAACTCCCACGATTTTCCTCTTCTTCTTTTTAACAAGACGAAATTTTGCTTGCTCTTCCCTTTTTACCCTTCATTTAATTGATTCTCCTAATTTTGCCCCTTTTAGTCTATCAACTACTAACATTTTAACTCCTTATTTTGATCCGGTAAATGAAGAATTTTGATAACACTTCCTTCTAGAAAAATGTTTTCTATTGTCTTAAGTCTCTAATGACACCTAAATCATTCAATTTGGGTAAGAAATCTGAAAATTATACCCCAAAAAGTTTGTACTGTTCTTATACTGAAATAATATTCGGTGCTCAACTTCCTTCCAAAATTGAAATTCTTACAGGCTGAAATTAAACTCGATTCCTTCATAAAATTTGTAGCCCTATGTCCGTAGTTTACTCCAAATTAAAAATCATCTCATTCGGGTAACTATCGAACAAGTTATGCCTAAACTACCGAGACATGCTCAGTGCTGGAAAGTTAGCCACAGCGACCCAGAAAAGTTCGCCTTGACGAACTTTTCCAGAGAGGAAAAGTTCGCGTGAAATCTTACAAGTTCGCCACGACAAACCAAGGAAAGTTGTCCGCGGTGAACTTTGGCAGGAGTACTGAACATGTTTCATTTTCCAGATTTTAACTTCCCACCTTTCACATATATCCCATCTTAAATCTAAACCATCTCTTCTACTTCATTTCAACCCAATATCATTCACAAACCAATTCATAAGCTATACTTGTTCATCAACCAAAAAGATCAAAACATTTTCATATACCATTCATCAATAACTTCCTGCACATATTCACTTTACTTTCACTTCTAACCATCCCTAAATATGCTTCATCTAACAATCAAGAAGGGTTAAATGCTCATACTTACTTGTTGAAGCTTCAAATTTTTCAAAATCTCCAAAAACCCTAGCTTTTTTCTTCTCTTCCTCTCCTTCCACGACACTCTCTTTCTTTCCCTCTTCTCACACAATTTTTTTCTTCTACTACACTCTTAAAAATCTCAAAAATGTCCCTTTTGCCCTCCAATATCAGCCTTATGTCTTTTAACCTTAAGTGATCATCCAATTTTGCCCTTATACCTTCTTACTTCTTCGATTTAACTTACACCATGCTATACTCTAACTTAATCATAATTTCTCCATTTAATACTTCTAATGCCATCAATCCAAGCAATAAATCCTCCTAACATTGACATGCTAATAAACTCTAAATAAAAATGATTTATCTAGCAAGATCACAAAATTTATTCAAGTCATGCTTAATAAAATAAGTAAAAAATATTTGGGGCCCAACAAACTAGCTACCCATCAAGTCTTAGCACCAAGATTAGATCTTTGTGTGCTAAACACCATGTAGAGTGAAACGGAAGATCTAAAAGGACAAACCAACATAAAGGCAAAACGATAATTTTACCCTTTATTATGCGGATGGCCATACTATGGTTCATAATAGAGTTTGTGATTGGACATCGTATTAATGAATTGAAATACATTTTCTCATAATTTTAAGAAATTAAAAAGTTCAACCAATTGTTTTTAATGGAATGACATTTCGTGAATACATTATAATTAATTCTAATGAGATTAAATTAATTCCAGGCTTAATGGAGCTTGAATTATTTAAGTCTAATTAGATTCCCCACTTAGCTTCTAGGAAGGTTATCAAGGAAAGTAAGAATAATAAAATGAAGTTACCAAAAAGAAAATGGGACAGAAAGGAGATAAATGATCGAATTGGATTTGGGCCAATAAGATCGGAACAATTTAATTAAGAGTTAATTAAATTGGGTCTTAAGCCTATAATTAAATGTTGGGCTTACAATAATTAATTGTTAATTATAAGCCCAAAGGAACATTTAATATTGGATTGGATTTTGATTTTATTAATTAGATTAATTGAATTAGTTTTTAAAAAAGAGCAAAATCGAATTCTACAAAATTGTGGAATTTGGTCATTCTTCTCTTCATTAAATGGTTTAAAGGCTGGTTTTAAATGAATGTGTTGTAGACAAAAACATGTAGCCTTTTTTAGCATTCTTTTAATTAAAGAATGAGGTAATGCTCTTCTTCATTAAATGGTTTTGATGAGTTGTTTTAATAAGGTAAAAAAAACAGACATCTCATTTGGAATTCATTTTCTAAATGAATGTATGCATTTTGCTTTTGGTTGTCCACTCTCTCCCAAATACATTCGGTCATGCTTCTTATGATAAAAGAATGGGTGGTGCGTGATTTTACATTTCTTACTCTCTCCTAAGCTATCCAACTATTGGTGTGGTAAGGATACAATTCATCTTTTAGCATTTGATGGTAAATGTACATGAGGTGTTATTCTCTCCAAGCTCTTCAAACCGTCGGCTATAGCAAAAAGAGAATGTCTCATTTTTTTTCTTCTTTTCAACTAGCCAAATATAGAAAAGGTTTGCTATTCATTTTTCTTCTCCCTTCCCACAAAAGGATCTTGATAACCAAGTTGTCCAAGGAGAACAAATGGTAGATCGGATTGGTAGATCGGATTGGTTAAGGACACAGCAACGAGGAGTCAAAGCTATAGCAAGGAGTCGATAAAATTTCGATCTTGTTCTTATTTTATTTATTTTCCTTATGCCGTATCATGTATGGATTAAAAGCATGTTGTTTTGGTGTTTACGCTTCCGTTGTGTTTTGATTTCGAAAAAGTTTTTAAAATCTACCATCTAGCCAAACCAAGCATGTTTTTGTTTTCGATCCATCAGTGCTAACTTGTATGCGGTCCAATTCTCTCTATGATCTCATATGGACTAATGTATTTAAGGCTGAGCTTACCCTTTTTACCAAACCTTAGCACTTCTCACCAAGGTGATACTCTCATAAACACTCTATCTAGAGCTACTTTAATTCTATTCCAGATCAGTTTCACTTTGTCCACAGAATCTTGGATCAGTTCTAGGGCTTCTACCAGCCTGAGACCCTCTTCATTCCAATACAGAGGTGAATAACACTTTCTGCCATATAACGTCTCATACAGTGCCATACCGATACTACTGTGATAATGATTATTCTATGCAAATTCAATCAAAGCTACATACTGATCCCATGCTCCTTGAAACTTCGATACACAAGCTCTGAGCATATCCTCAACAGTCTTAATCGTCCTCTCACTCTATCCATTTGTTTGAGGATGTAGTACTGTTCGCAAGGTTACACATGCTAAGTTTTAACATTTATTAACCTTGGTAAATTCCACAAGCACGCAGGTCGTTCCTATAGTATCTAAGGTATCGATCCTACGAGGAGGAAAGTCTAGTCCTAACATCTAAGGTCGTATTAAACTGCAATAATTCAAAATAAATAGCTAATGCAGAAAATAAACCAATCAAATAATTAATTTCAAAATTGAATTGCAGAAATCTAAACAAGATAACAAGTCACACAAACCAATCCCAAAACTAACCTAGAAATAATTAAGTGAAAGAAAGGAGGTTTTAATCTGAAATTAACGACAACTTAATCAATTGTACAATTAGCGAATTAATGGGTCTAGACGGTCCTAGGGTGAATTACTCTCTCTTGAGTTATAATTCTTAACTTTAATTGATAATCCCTGATTTAAATTATGGAATTGTGATCTCTCAATTCACAATTGACCCAAAACCTAAATTAGTTTTAAATTGTCCCATAACCTACCTAGAACCTAAGCTCGATCTCTCGTTACATGATTCTACCAGTTTGATTCAATTCTTTACCTATCAAGTCACTTAACTCTTATTAGCCTAATTTGATTATTTTCACTCGGCTCACCCTCTCAGTCTATTGCCAAGTTATTAAGAGCAGAATTAAATCACAATTAAATCAATAAAAAACACAATCAATCAAACTTTATTAATCTCAAAAATCAAAATCCCAAA
>JANZXP010134153.1:0-15453 GCA_027576715.1 Erythroxylum flavicans
TATATATATATATATATATATATATAATGAAAAAGAGAAAATTTAAATCAAAAGCGTAACAAGAGTAATAAAAAGGCAACAAATTGTAGCCTTGATTATTTTAAAATTTTAATTAACTATTGAAATTATAATTAATTAATTAATCAACAAAATAATTAGTGACTGATTAATAAATTAAAATATAATTAATCATTTAATTACAATCTAATTTATTTAAATATTATTAATTGATTAAAAATTTTTATTAAATAGAATTATTAAGTATATTAATTATAATAATGACACATATATATTTTTATTAACTATTATATATATATACTACGTATTATATATATATTTTATATTAATAACAATAAACAATTAATTTAAAATAACTACACATTCAATAAAAAAAATTAAACTTTGGCTATTTTAACATGCAACTATTATATATAACATGCAACTATATATATATATATATATTAAGTATTAACTAAAATAGCCAAAGTTTAATTTTTTTTATTGAATGTGTAGTTATTTTAAATTAATTGTTTGTTGTTATTAATTTTTATATACCGATATTTAATTTAAGTCTCAATCATAACTCGTATTATTAATTGTTAATTTTTGTTATAACTATATAATGCTTAATAATAATTAATAATTAATTGTTTGTTGTTATTAATTTTAATATACTGATATTAAATTTAAATCTGAATCATTATCTTGTATTATTAATTGTCATTTTTTAAAGTTTTCTAATATATAAAATAGTTGCATGTCACACACACACACACACACACACACACACACACATATATATAATACTTAATAGAGTATTAAAATACAACATGTTAAGATACAAATGCCTCTCACCACATCTTAATTCAGACGCATGAGACATATTTTTGCAGTAGTAAATAATAATTAATATCCTCAAATCTCGCAGAACCCTTCACTCTTAACCTTGTACTCTTCAACCGGGACTCTCGAATGTTCTATTTGACAGAGCCTTTTACTCTTAAACCCAAACTCTTGAATGTTCTATCTTTATGCACTGACAGTCCTTTACTTTTGAATCGACACTCTCGAATGTTCCACTTTTAAGCATTCACAAAGCTCTTTCTCTCTTCTCCTCTCTCCTCCTTCTCCAACTTTGTCTCCTTCTCAGGTTACGATTCTCAGTTTAACGGTCTTATTTATTTTCTTTTAATTGTATTATTATTCGATTCTTGGTTTTCCTTTTAAAATTTTATTGACAATCAACAACAACACAGAAACATGTCCGCCCCAGGTGTATTTAGGAGTTAACATAGCCAAGCTGAGGACTCAATTGCTGGAGCCTCATAAGGTATGCGTTGGTTCATCTTTACCAAATCTTATTCCCTCATACTGAATCTTTCTATCTGTTATTTTCTTTTGATGGTTTTAGTGAGCTGGAGAAAATTGAGAGATTATTAAGAAGATTAAAGAAATTAAGGCCGAGATGGCTCGAACGCAGAAAAATAAAGCCACGGGTATTATATCTGCAGTGTGCTGTTATACACGTGCGTAGATGATTTTTTCCCTTGATCTTTAGTTCTTAATTGCTAACATTGTTTAACATGTTGCTTCAATCTAATTTTCCTAAGTTTATATGTCCCCTTAATAATGTCGACTTGCATCAGTTTTGGTTCAAAATGAAAAAGGCATGTTGATTATTGTTAAAGACTGAATCTTTTTGTTTGTTTCTTTTGATGGTTTTAGTCGGCTGGAGAAAATATGGGGATTATTAAGAAGATTAAAGAAATTAAGGCTGAGATGGCCCGAACCCAGAAAAATAAAGCCACAGGTATTACATTTGTAGTGCATTGTTATGTATGTGCCTAGATGATTTGTTTCCCTTTATCTTTAGTTCTTGATTAATAACGTTGTTGAATATGTTGCTTCTATGAAGTTTATTTAATTCTAAAGTTTTTATACAGAGTACCATCTTGGTCAGCTGAACCCCAAAATAGCCAAGCTAAGGACTAACTGTTGCAGCCTCTTAAGGTATGCGTTGGTTTATCTTTACCAAATCTTGTTCCTTATGTTTTCCTTGGTTGACCAAATATGGGATGTTGTTATTTTCCTCGTATTGTTATTTTCTTCGTGAGTTTGGTTGACCAGATATAAGATGTTGCTTCTGCAAGAGGCTAACATTAACAGGACACATTGAAGAAGTAGGAGGTTGTTAATTCTTGTTCTCTTCTGTGTTACTGCAATTGCATATGACTAATCTTATTTTTTGAGAATTAATTAGTTAGTATATTCCTTTTTGCAGGCCTTGCTGTTAGCCAAAGGCATAATATATGTTTTCGTATTAGTATATGTTTTTTGTGGCGGTGAGAAAATATTTGCCGTTTGTTTCTGTTTACATTTGATTTTGTGACAATGTAAAATTTATATGTATTCATTTATTTCTTTTTTCGTGAATTGTTTTGCATCTACATCTGCTGACAATATTAAGAAGTTCAGTCTTCCCACAGGACATTTGTTCTCCAAATATATTGTAAGTCGTCAACACTGTAGCTTAAAGCTATAGTTTATCATTCTTCTTACTTTCTAGGATAGTATATCTTTATGTGAATCGTATATGTATTCATTTATTTGTTTTCTTATTAATTTTTTTGCATTGGCATCTCTTGATAATATTAAAAAGTTCAGTTTTCCTATAAGAGATTTTTTGCAGAATAAATTGTAAGCCGTTAAACACTATTGTTTAAAGTTATAGTTTATCATTCTTCCTACTTTCTAAGATAATATATCTTTGTATTCTTTCCAAATTTGCATCTTCGGTGTGCACATGAGGCTTTTGCACTTGATATGTATATGATGACTAATTTACAAGGTTCTTTGAAGCACACAACTAATTTGTTTTTTCGAGACAAAAGAGAATGTTGTGAATTCTAATGTTATTGTAGATGCAGTTGACATATTTTGCCATCTATTTAGTAAACTAATAAATTGTATTGAAACACTTACCCTTATGAGCAATACCTGTTATGAGTTTTTTTCATTGTGTTTGCAATACTTTGAAGAGACTCATATTAAATTAACTGTTTTATTATCATATGTCGTTGTTGGTGCATACCTATTAGGTGCTTTAACCTAATTCAACATTGAATGGCGCCTTTTATAGAAATTAATTTTGTGATGAGGCTTTTTTTATAAGATTGTTAAGGTTAGTTGGAGGTCAGGATATGTAAGAATTAAAAAATTGTGCTGAAAACTTCTGCATTATTTTTTGTTTTCTTTTACTACTGCATTTTCATGTCTTCTGATATACTCAAACAAAAACACATAACCTTAATCTTCATTCCTTATCATCTTTACATTACTCGACAGAATCACGTGTATACATTAAAAATGAATCAAATATTTATTTTTCCGAAACAAAACAGAGTATAATTTACCCACTTTCATAAACTTCTGCACAATGTCCATTTCACATCCTTTTCATATAATTCATTTTTTTTCTCATATTCAGACATCACCTTACACCAATCCTTTAACTCTAAACTCAACTTAAAGTCGTGACAATTTTTAAAACAAGTTGGGTCAAGCGTTGTAAAAGTCACGAGCGTGACTTATTTCTCACGCCCGTGAGAAATGGGTGTGTATAATAACATTACTATATATATATATTATATATAATTAATCGATTATATTATAATAACTATTAATTATATCAAAATTAATTCATTAACAATTATTTAAGTATAAGCATATTTATATTATAGGACAAAAAATATTTAGTAAAAAATTCTACCCGATGAATAAGAAAAAATAAATCACGCCTGTGACTTAGCGTGAGTAAGTATAAGAATATTCATGGGTGTGACTTAAGATGTTACACCCGTGACACTCCTTCACGGGTATGACACGTTAAGTCATACCTGTGACATCCTCTTTATATTTTTTTCTTCTAATTAACAACTTACATATATATATATAAACTATATAATAATTAACAATATTAACAATAATCATTAATGGAGTAACATATATAGCAAATATTAATATTGACTACTTAATCAACTAACTATATTTAAATAAATCAAATAATTAATAAAATACGAAAATCATTAATAATAATTGGATTAATTAATTATATTCTAATAATTATTAATTGCATCAAAATTAATCAATTAAGATTATAGTATATTTAAATAGTACGTATTAATATTAGTTGTTTATTATTATTCATCATTATATAGTAAATATAACAACATTATTATAGATATATTTAATATAATTAATTGATTAAACTATTAATGAAAACTATTTAAGTATATTGAAATAATAGGATATTGACTACTTATTCGACTAACTATAGTTAAATAAATCAAACAATTAATAATTTACTAAAAATCATTAATAATAATTGGATTAATCAATTATATTCCAATAACTATTAATTATATCAAAATTAATCAATTAACATTGATTATAGTATATTTAAATAGTACGTATTAATATTAATTGTTTATTATTATTCATCATTATATAATAAATAGGTATAATAACATTATTATATATATTTAATATAATTAATATATTATACTATTAATGAAATCAAAATTAATTCATTAACTATTATTTAAGTATATTGAAATAATAGGATGAAAAATTTTTCAATCATATAAACTATATAATAATTAAAGATAATTAACAACAATTATTAATACAGTAACATATACACCAAATATTAAAATTGAATACTTAATAAAGTAAATATATATTTAAAAAATAAAATAATAAATTATATACCAATAACTATTAATAATAATTGAATCAATTAATTATATTCTAATAACTAATTATTACAGCAAAATTAATTATATTTAAGTTTATTAAAATAATACGAATTAAAATCATATATTATATATAATAATAGATTATATTATAATAACTATTTATTATATCAAAATTAATTCATTGACTATTATTTAACTATAAGGATATATTTAATATAATTAATTCATTAAACTATTAATGAAATCAAAATCAATTCATTAACTATTATTTAAGTATATTGAAATAATGGGATGAAAAAATTTTCAGTCATATAAACTATATAATAATTAATGATAATTAACAAAAATTATTAATTCAGTAACATATACACCAAATATTAAAATTGAATACTTAATAAAGTAAATATATATTTTAAAAATAAAATAATTAATCATATACCAATAACTATTAATAATAATTGAATCAATTAATTATATTATAATAACTAATTATTACAGCTAAATTAATTATATTTAAGTTTATTAAAATAATACGAATTAATATAATATTTTATATATAATTATAATAAATTATATTATAATAACTATTTATGATATCAAAATTAATTCATTAACTATTATTTAAGTATATTGAAATAATAGGATAAAAAAGTTTTCAGTCATATAAACTATATAACAATTAATGATAATTATTAATAAAGTAATATATACATCAAATATTAAAATTGAATACTTAATAAAGTAAATATATATTTTAAAAATAAAATAATTAATTATATGCCAATAACTATTAATAATAATTGAATCAATTAATTATATTCTAATAACTAGTTATTACAGCTAAATTAATTATATTTAAGTACATTAAAATAATACGAATTAATATAATATATTATACATAATTATAATAGATTATACTATAATAACTATTTATTATATCAAAATTAATTCATTAACTATTATTTAACTATAAGGATGAAAAAATATTCAGTAAAAAATCCTAGTTAATGAATAAGAAAAAATATATCACACCTGTCAAATTAATTATTATTATTATTAATTATTATTATTAAATTCTTTATTGTTATTAATTTTATTTATTATTATTAAATAGTTTACTATATATATTGCAAGTCAACTTAACATGTCACACCTGTGACATGCAAGCATATATATTTTTTGTTATTATTATTATTATTATTATTATTATTATTATTATTATTATTATTATTTTTTCTGATTATTAAACTTAATATTATTAGTATTATTTATTTATTATTATTAAATTCTTATTATTAATCATTTTATTTATTTTTATTTTTATTATATTCCTTGTTAGTATTAATTTTATTAATTAATTTTATTTCTATTATTATTATTAAATTCCTTAGTATTAATAATTTTCTTCTATTATCATTAAATTTATTATATAATATTTAAGTCACACCCATGACTACAAATCTTATTAATTTTCTTATTATTATTATTATTATTATTATTATTATTTATTGGAAAAATAGACGAGGGGTAAAGCTTGTCCAAAAGAAAGAGAAGATGTGCTTACCTATTCCAAATCTGTGCGGAATATGTAAAGATGAGGGGAGGAATCTTTGGCTATTTTGCTATGTGTGAAATAACTAACGTTTAGGAATAGTTATTCCGCAGATTTTTTGCAAACCAAATAAAAGAATAGGTAATAAGCAAGAATAGGAGGGTAATAGGCTGGTGAGCGGTTGATAGCACCGAGCCCATTTGAACTCCCTAGAGACCTGGCCTTAAAATAGGCCCAACGAATCGCAACGCACAGAACTAAATTGCATGGAAAGCCCAAACAAGAAAGTCGTTAGATTAGATTAATGGACTTGTAGTTCGAGTCCACTTCAATAACTTCACGCTACTCATAGTAGGTGTGCTTCACGCTCTTTATTTCTTTCTCTCCATTCGAGCCTTTGCAATCCCCAACATCTCAACAATAGTTATAAAGAGAAGAAAAGGCGATAAAAAATATACCCTGATAATTCCGGAACTGATTGTTTGAGGTAACAATAGGTCATATCTGTTTCTTAATTAATTCGTCCTATGCCGTACGGTGCAATCTCTTTCGCTTCCTTCCGTTAATTTCTTTCGTTTCTTTCCTCTGATTTTTGATCGTTCTTTTCGGGTTTGATTGAAGATTTTGATCGGTGAAGATAAACGCTGCCGTAATTGTAAGGAATGGCGTTTGTATCCGAGGAAACCACGCAGATATGCAGTCACTGGTAGTTTTAAATTAGAACTTTCTGGTCGTAGTTTTGCTCCGCTTGTTAATTGTTTGAAATGTTTTATTGTTTTTTTTCCTGGGTATGCAGAAGGTTTGACTGTTAATTGTTTGTTTTACTGATCTTGGTTGTTTGCGGGATTCTTTGATGTGAATTTTTGGATTTTCTGTAATTATGAGACCACTAATCACATTCTTGTACTATGCTTAGAAGGCAGACCAAAATCAGACTTAGTGCTTTTAACTTATCTTGAGTTGTCCGGGTTTGTTTGAATGGAGCTCATTTGATCTCCTTCTTAATCTTTCAATGTTGTTTCGTGCACCTCTGGTCAACTCACCGATGAGTCCAAGTTTCCACAATTTAGGTTGAATTTTAATTGGATGATTGGAAAAATGTCTTTGAAGGCTTTGACACCGTTAATTTGGATAGAGGGAATAATTAGTTTTGTGGCAAATTTGGATATTAATGCTATGTTTCTGTAATCTGCTCCGAGGAAGGAAATATGGTCTTAGTGTCAAATCTGTGAGGGCAAACATTTTTGCCAAGTCTGGACTCTTATTTGTCTCTTTGAGATATCTGTATCTGTTGTCATGCTTTACTATCGATTAAAAGAAACCAATGGGAAGTGATACATGTTTCGGTATGTGGATGAATGTGCTAGCCGTTGGATTGTATAATTAGCAGAATTTCATTACAACCCTTTCTTTAGCTGAATGATAATATATCTTGTGAATTGAGTTCTTCTGTTTTTGTATGACTTTGATATGTGATATAAAATGCATAATTAAACACATCAAAAGCCCATGGAAATCATACTTTTGAGATTTTACAACATGATGTGGTTGATATGCGATTTTCTGGTATAATCAATCATGTGGCTGAGTAATATTTGTTTTATGTTTCCAGTGACAGGGCTATTCCTTTGTCCAATATTGATTTGCATTTTGCACATTGTTCTCGGAATCTTGAGAGGTGTAAAGTTTGTGGTGATATGATACCAAAGAAACATGCCGAAGAACATTTCTTGAATACTCATGCTCCGGTATGCTGATTTTGATTATTTAGCTGTTTATCGTAAAACCCTTATGTGACTTCCTTTGAAAAGGAAGTCACTCTGCTCATTAGTATCTTGTTTCCAAGTAAATGAGTGAACTTTTTTTCGTTCAGAAAATTGACATATAAACAACGAGATGTTATATGAATGCTCATTAGCATACGACTGGTGATCAGTTCAACTCAATTAGGTGATAAATAAATCTTGTGTCTTTAGTGGTTTTGTCAGGAAAGAAGTGGGAGACGGAGAGGTCACATAAGTTTGAATGGAAGAAATATATGGTGGATGATAATAAGGTTCTTTGGTGCCTTATTTCAATCAGTTTTTAGTTATTTGGATCTTCCATTGACGTATTTAGGAATTTTTTTAAATTTTTTCATCACAAGTAGATCGGGTTTTGATATTCGATGGGGCTTCATGATGATGAGGAGTAATTTATTGGGACTGATGTTGACGTTGTTGGGTCTGTCTGGATGTTTTGGTCAATGGCTTATGGACCTGAAGCATAGCTATTGGGTAATTTGAAGTGGAAGCCAACTTTCTGTGCTTATACTTTGATTAACTTTTGTTATTTTCTCTATCCAGCACAGTTGAAGTTATTATATTCCTTTAAGAACTGCTTATGCAAAGTGGTAACTATTTTAGGAATATATGGTAAAAGGGTATTGCCACTTTAAGCTGCTCATTAGTTTCAAATATAAGTTGGTACTTATTATGATGATATCTTGTTTTCCTGAGTGATCAGCATTCTTCTGTCTAAACTTGATTGAAGATTGAAATGATTACTGAGCTGTTCTGGTTCATGTTACTCATATAATAATAGAGCAATAAAGTGATTTTTGTGAAGATAATTTTACTTTTAGCTAACTATTGATTCTGAATTTCTGTTTTCTTCTATGCTGACTAACCTATATGGACCAGGTAGCCTGCTCGCTCTGCAGTGAAACAATGGAACGTGAAATTTTAGCCATCCATAAGGGTGAAAATTGCCCCCAAAGGATTGTCACATGTGAGTTCTGTGAATTTCCATTGCCTGCAATTGATCTAGCCGAGCATCAGGTAAAGCTTATTGTTGAATAGCATGGTGATAGATTTTTCAGTTGCCTATTTTAGCACCATGATTTTTGTTTTTTGGTGGTTTAACTTTAGGAGGTATGTGGGAACCGAACAGAACTTTGTTCCTTGTGCAATAAGTACATTAGACTTCGAGAGAGGTATAACCATGAAAATAGGTGCACTGGTGTACCAGATGATATCGTGGGAACTTCCAGGTATAACTCTACCCTTCTGAGAATGTGAATGTTGATGGTTCTTTATGGTGCTTTGTAGACATACAGTTGAATTGTCTTTTTTTTTTTTCTTGCTTGTTTTGAACTGTGTTATACACAGGGCTTGTTATGTTATACGCTCTAAATCTGATTAATTGTTTTTTTTTAATATTTGATCATGCCGTAAGTATTCATAATTCTCCTGCACCCGTTTTCTGGTGCTCTGATCCATAAACGTTATGGGCTATTTGACTGGGTATTGTACGCCAAATTAAAGTAAAGATGCAGAAATACCTGAACATGTGGCTTCATTTTGGGTTATAGTTATTTGTGGATTGTTTTTCTCTTTCAATATCTTACTGTTAAATCTGTGTCTAATTTGTTATGAAGTATTAATACATATTATCCCAGTTACTGTGCATTAAATAATCTGTACTTGGAGGAGGAAATCTTCCTCCATTTGTTTACCTGCACCAACTCGCAGAGAATCATTCAAGTTTTGGTGCCATATTTCTGATCCTCATTTTCTGTCACTTTCTTTGCCATGTTTCAGTTTTACTAGAAATTTGTTAGCTTGTTTCTTTCTGTAATTTTGTACTAATCAAGTTTATTTGGATTATGGGCTGAAGGGATGTGAGACCTGCCGAAAGAGGACAAGGAGCACAAAGAAGACAGCCACCTGAGTTTTCAAAGAAAAGATTCCTGTTCACCATTGCAATCACTGGCATTGCTGTCATATTAGGATCACTTCTTTTCCAGAGGAAGCCGGAGAATAATCAGATGAATTAGTTTAAGAGATATACGTACCCTAACCCGCTTATGTACATTAGCTTTAGAGCTATTTATTCCATTTGTGAGACTTGTATTATCTGGAAGCATAATTTAGTTACTTTTGTGAACTGGCTGGGATTGTAAGACATTGACAGATCATTGCATACATGGTATCCATGTTAGAGATATAATTTACCATTTGGTTGCATACATGACAGATCTTTCTGAAAGTTAATTAAGAAGCTAAGTTGTCTTCAATTACACTTCCTGTTAGGGCAACAGCTTCCCAATTTGTCTTCAGCTGCCCGAAGAGCCCCTTCCGGTGGGGATCGAACTGTTTGTTGGTTTTTTTTTTTTTTTCTGAAAGGTATTAATGTAATTTAATGGTAACTACTTCCAACACATGTAGGGAAGGCGGGTAGTTGGTGCAAGTTGGCCTTTATAGCAAATGCCACGATTCTCACGATTCAGGCCTGTCGTGTTTTGGTGGTTATCGATCAACGTCATAATTTACTCGCATTACTTATCATCTCCAAGTTAGCAGCATTTGAATTTGCTTCCATACAAAAATTGATAAGTACGGACTCTTCAAATAGTCAGTAGTCTTTGGAAGAGAGGTGGAAATTTTGAAGAATTCACAATTTTGTGATAGGTGGTGGGGTTTTATTCTTTGCGGAAGTCTGTTATTAAGTAGTTAGATAGAGTATGTGAATCAAGCTATGTAATTGGTAACTTAAAAACTAATTATAATTTTTTTTGTTATTAAAAATCACAAACTTCGTATGAGAGACTACAAGAAGTATTAACTACAAGAAAATTCTGGTTGTTATTCACATTTATTTTCACCTCTTTAGTAAATGAAAGATAATTATCTTAAGAGTAACATGCCCAAGTAAGTTTTTAACACAAGATGTTCCTTTTTCATTCACAGATAACAGGATTTTATTAAAAAAGGAGATAATTAATATTTTGATTTAGTCTTCTATGTCAATTACCCTTTACTTTTATCTCTTATGAAAGATTAGATCACTTGTAATGATGTGAATCAAGCATCTATTATTTCAGATCAAACTTGCAGTGATAGAACGATCCTTGGCCCTATTAAATTTTGTTCTTGAAAATTTTTTGTTGTTACGTTTTCAATATCTTGCATCTTTTATTCCATACATTTAATTTTCATTGGTGTTCTTGTCATCCTTAAGATTCGTTAAGAACGAACTATTCTTAAGTATCTTATTCCTTGTTTCTCGAATATTCTTTCAAATTAATCAAAAAAAAATATCAAATTTTTATGAAGAGAAGTATTTAAAAAAATCTCATCTAAATCACAGACAAATGGGTTGACAGTAGCATTAATTATTCATTGTAAGAAAGGATTATTCCTATTCCATCAAGTACAAAATATTCTATGTACTATAAATATTATATTTTCTAGTTGTTCTTACTTTTATTGTCGTCAATCCGTTCTTGTCAATTTATTCTTCCTTTTTTACTGGGTCTAATTGTGTTTTATAGAGTTCAATTTCCTATTATCAAGTTTTTGTAGTTCTTGCCCCTTATTTGTATTTTTTTATTTTGATTTTCTATCTAAATTGCTTCTTTTGGGTGTTATTTAACAAAAGGTGAGGTTTAACCTAGTTTTCTTAATTTAGATTGTCTAATTTATAAAAAAATTTATATCAAAATTTTATATCGTGAGTAGAGTGAACTTTGACAGTAAAGCGTGGGGGAACGCTTCTATTACTATCATTTTCTTGTAGTTATATTATGACTCAAACTCAATACAAACACTTGTCCAAAGATACATAAGAAAATGAGGAGGAAAGAGTAGGGATAGATCTACATCATAATTCACATATAGCTATTAGGACCGATGATTTTAAGGTATATGATAAGGTAAAAGGTGTTGTCAACTACTTGGGATAACTATACCTAAGGGGTAGTAGAGGACACAAAGGTAGAAGAAGACGTAGAATAGGAAGACAAAGACGGGGTATATTTGGGATAGGTTACAAAAGATGGTGTGAAGAAATGGTAGATAATAATATAAGTAGCATTAAGATAAAGGTACCATCATTTAGAGGAAAGTTAGATTCAAATGCCTAATTAGAGTAGGAGAAGCATCTTAGGCTAGTTTTGATTGTTATAACTGATAGGTGTAAATTATAGTGTATTTTTTAGGTATTAGAGGGTGTTTTTAGTATTTTTCTTAGATAATAATCAGGTGTTTAGGACTTAGATTTATGTTATTATTCATTTTTTGTGTTTTGTTTGATTGATTGTTGTTTAAGGCAATAATTTGATCTTAATTGTATATTTCGAAGGTTATTTAATGTGTTTAATGATGAGTGGAGATACGAAAAGTGAAAAAAAGATTAAAAAAGCTAAAAATAATGTTTGGCACAATCGTGCATAAAGCAGCAACAGCTTGGAGAGCCTATGGTAGGATCATGCCAGAAAGTTGAAGCAATGCCATACAGATCGTACAAGGAGTTTTTTTAGGTCACAATTTTGTTATAATTTTGCAATTCGGGGCTATTTTTGAACAAAAGCACATGAAAAGATCCTAGATAAAGCCCTAAAAGACTCAGGAGCATACAAGGAAGAGAAAAACATCCCTTAACGGCTGGAAAAAATAAAAAGAGGAGATCAAAAAGAGCAAAATCTGAAAAAAAAAAGTTGCAGTTTCTAGCTCGAGGCAAAAAAGAGAAGACATCTAGATTCAATTCTTTACCTTTTTTTTTCCTTGTTGTTGTTGAATATTAATGATGATTCAATTGGCATATATAGTCACATCTATGAATTGCTAAATCCTTTTTAGGAATTAATGTTGAATTATTTGTTAAACTTTATATTCTTGATTTAATGAAATATGCTTCTGATATTTATTGCTTTATATTCAATTTGAATCAAGAGATTTGATTAGATTAGCTGTGTTGTGCTGCATAGTGAGAGTTGGCACCTCAATAAACCTATAAATATCAAATTAATTGGCAATTGAGAACATATTTTAATTATTTATTAGTTATTTATAGGATTGCTTTAACTCAGTTACATAGTTAGGAAGAATTTGATAGATCAAGAGATCATAATTTGATTTTTATCTATTTTAATTGGGATTACTTAATTAGAACTTTGGAGTTAAAGAGACTATAGATAATTTTAGTGAGCAATTCTTTTTACCACACCTAAGAAGTGATGAAAAGGGATCATGTATGTAGCGCCCTTACCGCAGGGTACACACCGGGATGCCCGAAGGTCATTTCGGAACATCTCCAACTATAAGGGTGAGCTACGTTCAATCGCTACATTCACTTCACATGGCATCATATCATTACTCGCTTATAAAGCATCATAAGAAAATCACAATATTTTAAAACCAACTTTTTCCTTATTTCATTTCACAAAATCGAAAGTCTACATTGTATCTTTCAACACTTACTACATGTACATCATCAAAATCTGACATAAAAGTACTACATGAAAGAGGAAAATATACAAAGTCTATCTAATCTATCAAAAAATCCCAGTTGAACGACCTTTGAGCCATGATTTCTCTTGCCAAATCACAATCTACACGGCTAATAGAGCCTCTCGGTAGCTAGAGTCATCTCTCGGTCCTGAAAAGACAACGTTGCAATTTTGGTAAGTTTTTCGAACTCAATGAGGTAACCACCATCGATGGTTCACTCAATTCATGCAACACAACACTTCACATAACACATATTTCATAAAATTGTACTTTACATCAATATCACATCTTCACTTAAGCATAGGCAAATTACATTTCAATCAATTAAATATACTTAAGCAAATGCATATGAAATGCTTATGAGACTCTTTTTTCAATTATTACGTTGTTGTAACCGAGTGCCTGAACTGTCCCGTATCTATTTTAGATACCGGGCTCATTGATAATTGTCCCTTATCTGATGAGGACATATGGCTCATTTTACATAGTGAGCCTTAGGCTCTTAATCACTTTCTGATCTCAAGGCTCTTTTTCACACTTTGAGCTTTAAGTTTTGATCGGTGGCAACTCTGGTCACAACTGCCATTATCTGTTTGTACATTCATGTATGGAATGCATCTATCACAGTCAATCATATTATGAAGCACATAGTTCTGCTCATTCACATACAAGCAACATTTCAATATCTCAATCCAATATCCCAGTCATCGAACCTTCATTGTCCGGAATCAACAATCAAGCCACGTTCATTCAATCATTTCAAGACAGAATTTAAGCAAACAAGTAATGAAGTGAGACCGTCTAGGTTATTCATAAGTTGCTCCCGAAGCTAATGCCTCGAAATCCTGGCAACGTCTGGAGGATGGTGCTCAATTCCTTCCTTTATATTATGCAAAACATACACATATATCACAACATGCATAAGTATAATTTTTCAATAATGCCCATGTAGGAAATGAATTATGCACAATGCATGTTCATAACAATCCCGGGTATCCTTCCATCAGTTTCTTCACAAAAATCTCTCTCATATCAAAACTCATTTAATCATGATTCATACTTAGGTTTATGCCTCACTAAAATCATTAAAATCACAATTCATTTCCATTGGCTTACTTTCAGATTTTTCCACGACACTCTTTCGGGTCTATTATTCACGTTAAATCAGAGAGTCCAATTGATATAATTTGGTTATACCGTTTTCTAGGAAAGTGTTCCTCAATCATATAGAACCTATCTTGGGACAATTGGCATAACTCTCTCTACAGATGTCGGCTTAAGATAATCTTAAGACGATTTCAAAGAGGATTTCGAAATCTACCAATTTTGTGAAGACTTGAAGACAAATTCTATTGTCTGAAGGGTCAAAATAGACCAAACGATAGCATTAGACAATAGTGTACAGAAGAAGAAGTTTCGGTGATATAAGCAAAAAATAGACGAAGCAGAAAGTAGACGAAATAAAAATTAGATGAAGTAGAAAGTAGACTAAGCAGAAAGTAGATGAAGCAGAAAGTAGACTAGGTAGAAAGTAGACGAAGCAGAAAATATACTAAGCAGAAAGTAGACGAAGCAGAAAGTAGACTAAGCAGAAAGTAGACGAAATAAAAATTAGATGAAGCAGAAAGTAGACTAAGTAGAAAGTAAACGAAGCAGAAAGTAGACTAAGACGATATTATCTATACTCTTCAACTTAAAAACCTTTTTCTTGAACATCTCTTAGTCTTCATCAACTCTCGTACAAAATCCTATATATCCATACATGCTCAGTGAAGAAACAGAGCATATCACCTTTTCATATCTAACTCTCTACACTAATCCTATACAACATTTCATTGTTATTTCAACTCCAAGAACCATTTCCACAACACCT
>JANZXP010134162.1:0-15453 GCA_027576715.1 Erythroxylum flavicans
TGAGCAAGAAAATGCATTTCCTTAATCTCTCTTTGAGCTCATATGTACTGAAATTTTGGGTCCTAACCCTTAATATGGGGACGGGATGTTACAATAAGTCATATCAAAATGCAGTGATATATAAGGAGAGGACCAAAGCTTTTCAAGATAAGATGATTTCGAGGAAAAGCTTCTCGTTGGTCCAGAAAGTGTTACTATATCATTCCGAACTCAAATTCTTTCTAGGTAACTTACGTTCTCATTAGATTGGTCCGTTTGTTATCATTCATGTCTTTCCTTTTGGTGCAATAGAGATACGGAGCCTCAAAATTGACAAGACATTTAGAGTGAATGATCATCGGTTAAAGCCATATTATAAAGGCTTCCAAACGGAGTATTTAGAGGTGTTGATATTGGAGGATGTGACTGGTGTCACTTGATGCACGCAACTGGAGATCGAGCCAATGACAATAAACAAAGGCATTATTTGGGAGGCAACCCGATGGAAGTCAATTTCTGTTTCTTTACATTTTCATAATTGCTATTTTTTTTAAAATGCTCCATTTCTTGCATTTGATGTCACATTGGGGACAATGTAAGTTTTAAGTGTGGGGGTGGGGATCTTAGTTTTTATGCATGTTTTTTAGCTTAATTGTTGCTTATGTGACTTAGGTGGTTTTCAAAATCAAACAAACAAAATAAAATTTTCTTGTTTTCTATTTATTTTAAGATTATTTAGTCATAATTAGAGTGTGAATTGACTAGAAAAGTTCATGGCAACCTTAGCATATTCTTTTGCTCTTGTGATTGGTTAATGTGCGTTATTCTTAGAAGAGCACTGACTAGTGGCAGACAAAAAGCAATGAGGTTTTGAACCATATTAGACTGACATATTCATATCAGTCTCACTGTCTTTTGTTATGTGTGACCTTTATGACATATGCATCCTTACTTTGCATTTTTATTCGAGACCACATTTTTATCACATGCATTTTTATGAAAATGATTAGGCATGCTTTGTTGATTACGAGCTACATTAGCTAAATAGCCTACCCATTTATGTAAATTTGTCTTTACTAACCCCCCTTTGAGCTTTATTGGCCTTTTCATTTGTATAAACCACATTACATGCTCCTAACCAAATAACCTACCAAAGTCTTAAAGCTAGTGGAGCATTTGTTAATTCTTGATGAATGTGATTGTACAGAAGCTTAAGTGTGTGGGTATACATACATGTGGGTTGGTTATATTTGTTAAAATTCCATGTTATGAATCCTATGTTGATGTAGCTTCTATCACTTTTACTTTTTAAAAATAAGAAAGAAAGAAAAGAAAAGAAAAAAGTGACTTTGAATAAAAGTATCAAGGAGGAAATACAATTGCTGTGAAAAGTTGTTAATTAATAGTTTATCGTCCTTAAGTTGTATTGATTGGGTGTTTGAATATATTACATATGAGGTGGACATTGTTTTGGCTGGAGCACTTTTTGTGTTATGTTAATGTGGCTTATGGCATGAGAGCTAAATGAGATGTGAAACATAGTTGTTGCTTTCTTTATGGTTGACGATACTCAGTTTTGAGTGAATGTTAACTTATGCGTTTGATATGTCATTGAGTGTTATTTTTGCTTCACTAGCTTAACGGCTTTTATGTTACATTACCTAAAATACATCCCACCTTACCCTTAACTTGTTGGCCCCGGGTAGTGACTACTTGTCACCATTTGATATATATATTGGAAACAAATCATCATATTTAAGAAATTCGTGGTGGGATCGTACATAACTGACATTACAACCCTAGAAAAGTCCTTTGATTCATGATTATGCATGTGACTTTTGGTGGCAGAGAAATGAAATGATATGCAGAGTTATGGACTATTGTGATTATGAATGTTGTTTGAGTGTACCCATGGAAATATCTTGTTTAAACACCTTTTGTCCAAGTCTACCTCTAAATAACTAAGTTTCTAAGGGTGATGAATGTTGATTGATTATGGTAGAAGCTTTGAATGTTGAGTTATTGCTTTAGGTTTTGAAAGTCATTCATCTTTATTTATGGTTATCTATTTTTAGAAAATATGGAAAATGAAAAAAAGTTTTGTTTTGTAATTTTGATTTTGACAATTTGCCTGAGGACGATCAAAAGCTAAGTGTGGGGGAATAAATAATTGCACCAGATCTCTTTCAAGTAACACCTATTTTAAAGACCAGGAAGTGTTAAACCTTGCCTTAACAGTCCAAAAGCTTTCTTCTTTTAAGAGATAAAGGTGAATCCATTTAAACCATAGAACTGCTTTATCTATGCATAGTCTCCATAACCTCTTAACAAGTAAGACTTTATTCAAAAGATGAATTGAAATGATTCTTAAGCCACCATTTTCTTTAGGAAAACAAATATATGACCATCTTATCTTAGGAACCTTTATCTTACTATTAATTCCACTTTGTAGAAAGCCTCTAAACATTCTATCAATATTTATCATTATTTCTTTTGGGACTACAAATGAGAGTAGTACTAAGTATAAAGATTGCTTAGGATAAAGATTACCAACTGAAGTTTGCCTCTGCATGAAAGTGTCTTGTTACATTAACTACTCAGATTCTTGTGAATGGGGTCAATGAGAGGTGATTTTTTTGTTATAATAGGAACCCTGATTTAAAAGGAATTCTTGATGTTTAGGCTTTTAGAGGTTGCTAACAGACATATATTGACATTGGCCCCATCTGATAGAAATAATGAGCTTTTATTTAAGTTAAACACCAAACCTGAGATGGACTTAAAAATCTCCAAAGATTTTAATAGAAGATCACATCTAATTAGCCAAAAAAATAATAACAATTCATTTATAAACAAGAGGCTAAAGGATAATATAAACAAGAGGCTAAAGTGATGAAATTTGAACCTTGGTTCCTTAGATATATTCGGCTTTGTTTACCTAGAAAAGGTTTCCATACTAAAGGATAATAAATAAGGTGATAGGAGATCACCCTAACTCAGTCCTTGAGTAGCTCTAAAGATTCTTACTAACTCCCCATTAATTAAAATTAAGAAAGAGTTAGAAGTGATGCAATTCATTATCCAATTAATGAACCTATAAGGAAAGCCAGTAGTTTGTATAGAGATAAAAAAAATTTCTAGTTTAAGGAGTTAAAATATTTTTGGAATTTATTTTTAAAGCACAACTCCTAATTGCTTACTTAGTGTAGTAACTTTTAAAGAACATTTAAGAAAGATATTATTACTAATACTTCTTCCATGTATATATGCACTTTGCTAAAGGAATTTAAGGCATCACTTTCTTGAGTTTGTTAGTAAGGATCTTTAAAATTACCTTATAAATCACATTGGAGCAGGCAATGGGTCTATAATCATGCAAGCAGAGGGATTGGATACTTTAGAGATGATACATATATGAATCTTGTTCAGCTTAATTAGTATGTGACTACTGCTAAAAAATTTTAACACTGATTTAGTAACCATATCATCTGTTAGTTCCTATATGATTTGGAAAAAATATACATTGAAGCTATCTAGATCAAGAGCTTTATCCAAATTGAGAATGAATATGGTTTCTTTAATTTCATCTTTAGAAACATTCATAATTAGATTAGGTGCAATCTAAAGGGGACAAGTATTAGTTAGACAAGCTTTAAGGTCATCAGGTAGAAGTTCCATGTCCAATTCAATACCATTAGATCTTTAAAGTGTTTATAGGTAAGGTTCTTCAATCATTTTTTTATCATGAAAATAGTTTGTAGGGAGACTCTTGTTTCTATTCCTTCTAGCTTCAATGACATTATAGAAGAATTTTGCA
This sequence comes from Erythroxylum flavicans, assembly GCA_027576715.1. Lineage (NCBI taxonomy): Eukaryota > Viridiplantae > Streptophyta > Magnoliopsida > Malpighiales > Erythroxylaceae > Erythroxylum > Erythroxylum flavicans. Next base: position 3,797 of record JANZXP010134162.1, read on the forward strand.
TCCATACATCAATCTCTTAACTAAGATATATTTTGTTTCTCGATTACATAATGTCTTAATGTAGCTACTTGATGAAGTTTGAGGGTAGGATCAGTAAGACTCAGAGCCAAATAATCTTGACACCATTTTAGGGAATTAAGAGCTTATCTTTCTTTAGATGCAAATTATTCAAATTCATTCTCTAGATGAGTATAATTTTGAATTTATGGCTTTTAACTTTTATAAACATATGAATGTTTAGGAACCAATTAACTCGGATCTTAGACCTTTAATAATTTCCTCTTTGAAGTTGGGTGTTTCAATAGAGATTGAACAATTTGAATCGGGCTCTCATTCTCTGTTATTTGTCTTTACTTGAATAAATATGGGAGTGCGATCAAAGGTGAGATGGTTACAAAATATGGGAAAACTAAGAGGGAAAATGGACATCCAAATAATGTCTACCAAGCATCTATCTAACTTCTTTTGTAAAAACCAACTCCAAAATTACATTTTTTTAAGTAAAAGATTACCTATACTTCTCAAACCTACCAGGTCAAGGTTCTTTATGAGATGATAAGTCTTCGCTCCTATATGTCAGTTTTTTCCTAAAAATTAAAACTTATGAGATGAGATCGTACAATTAAAATCACATATTAAGAGATATGGGGTCGTGAGGTTTGCTCCTATATAACTTATTCATCCTAAAGTTTCTTACTTTGGAATTCAAATTTAGCTATATAAATGGTCAGAAAACACAATCTTTAAAGTTGAAGGAGTTATAGGTCAAAGGAGATTATAATTCTCATATTATAGTGAGCCCAATGACTACTAAGTGATCCAATATTTTTTTTAAGAACTAACATAACACGTTGTAACGTGAAGCTAAACAACTAGACCTAAAACTATAGCTAATGATAAGTCTAAGTCGATCCTACAGAGAGTGTTCAGTTAGCTTTTGTTATGAAAAGAATCAAAGTTTAGGTTATTTCAAATAAGAAAATAAAATGAAACTAAACTAACAAAAGTAAATCAAAGAAAACATTCAAAGATGATGAAAAGTGATGAATACGTTAGGGACTTGGTCATCGGTTCAATCTCAACCTACATACAATTAATCATACTTCATTGAATTATTATTCTCATACCTCTCCTAGAAACTATTAATCGTAGGTTAGAGATAAGCTCTATTAACCCTAATATTTCCTTATGTCGTGTTTAATAAAGAGACATTCTTTAATTAAACCTAGCTATCGAACAACCTAGGATAAACTCTCTAGATTTAATTAGACAACCGCATTACGATTTAAAAAAATAGATTAATCAAAGAAACAACCATATACAGTTGGGTCATTTAACCTAGGTTATTGATATGTGTTTAAATATTGATTCATTTAATCTACTACACTTATTGATTAACACCTTAAAAATGCTGAGGATACTTACTTTAATTCATATTTGATTTTAGGTACATTTCAGAAATGAAAGAGCTAAAGTGATCCTAAATATATTCATTAAGTCATCTTCTCAATGTTCATACTTTATTGATTCTTGAAACACGAAGAAGAAGATGATTAAAAGAAAAAGAGACAAGATAGAGTGTGAAAGTGAAGAACAAAGCAAGGAAGTAGCTTACGGCCCGCTGGAGAAGTTACACAGTCGTAAGCAATCTCACAACCATGCAACCAACTGTATAGGGCTTAAGACCACTCTCACGCCTATACAAGGGTGTCTCATGGGTGTGAGATACCACTCACGACCGTGAGGGACCATGCACGACCATGAGAGGCCATGCCACCTATCCCTAGGTTTTACTATAAAAAGGAATAAATAGGAGACAAATGCGATTTTTCACCATTTCTCATCAGTTTTTAACAAGGATGAAGTCGACAGAGGCTACTCCTTGGAGCTTGATGGAAAAGATAGAAGACTAACTTCCCAATACCTGTTCAAAGATGAAATTGAAGCCTAGGATGCACGATTAAGCTTATCTTATCTTTGTTTAATGTTGGATATCTCTCTTGGAATTGTTTAATGTTAGATATATGTCTTATCTTTGTTTAATGTTGGATATCTCGACTCACCATATCTACAAGTCTTTAGTGTGTAGAGTTAGGTAAATTTTACAGCACACTCGACATACACTATCAAATTTTGGCTCCACTATTAGGGAGTGTGGTAATTTAATTTTCGTTCTTGATTTTTGTTGGTGTTTTATGTATATATTTGTTTATAATCGTTTCTTTTCTTTATTTGTTAATTTTTAAACGTTTGTTAGTGTTGGTGTACGGTAGTGAAGAGATCTCCTCTTGGAGAACTTGAGCAACTTGATTCGAAGATCGAAAGGACAATGTAGAAGTTACAAACGGAAGCAAGAACAACCTTGGAAGTAGAACAAGTATTTGAATTTGAAGAAAAATGGCAAATCCAAGAATACTACGGGAGTTGTTTGCACCAGGCTTAACCCAAAAGCCCTGAAAATTATTGAGGAAGCTCTAGATTTGTTTTGAGGAAATGATGAAGATGATAGAGAAAAATTAACAAGACAAGTTAGGTCAAAATTGATATACATTAAGTTATGAAAACATTTCAAGTATTTCAAAATCCGATCAAGTTGTATGAACTAAGTCCAATTAGGATTTAAGCTAAACTCGTCATACCTTATAAGGATGGGACCGAGCTACGTCAACAATAGAGTCGATCTAACCTGACTCATTGCCACACCTTAACCTAAATAGCATATATGTGAATGTTAGCTTAAAAATTATGTATCATCATCACGTCTAGTCCGAAATCCCGCAACAAAGTGGAATCTGGAGAAGTCTGATAGTATGCAACTCTACCCCTATATAGTAAAGAGGTTATTTCCGGTAGACCCACATGCAGATATGATAATAAAAGAGTGATGCAGGTAAAAAAATAAATAACTAAAACTGGCATGCTAAAGATTCATCATCATCATCATCATCATCATCATGAATAAAGATTATATAAATATGTAAAGATTATGTAAATAAAATAAAAAATACATGAATAAAAAAATAAAATATAACTAGAGAATATACCTGATTTGGTGTCTATATCTGTTAGTACCTAATAAGCTACAAAGTCTGGCTCTTCTTATCTCTATTCGGGCTAGGAGTCCTTGCTTAAAAACCTTGTGAGTATGGCAATCTTACGATTTCAGACAGCTTGGCGGGATCCTTCTCCATACACCTTCTTAAAAAGCCAAATTGTAGGACAGACTATTTATGACGTGCAACTAGAAGAGATATATAAAACATTAGGTTTGACTTCCTATGTGATAAATTCGTTGAGTGCATGTTTGCATAAACATCTCCTAGTAACTTACTCAACTATTTTGGTAAACATTAAAAGGTATCTTTTACCTTTATCCGATCGCGCTAGACTTTTCTATTTCTAACCACTTCCTTAATAAAGGCCAGCTCTGTCATAGCTTAAAAATTATGTATATGTTGATTAATCCTACAATTCTAACATATTTCTGAATTAAGGGAGACTTGGATTTTTGAAAGATGAATTTGGAGGTTTTGAGAGTAGACATGGCAATCTAACACATGACCCAACCGAGAGAAACAAAACGTCACTTTTTAAAATATTTTTTTCAAAAAATTAAATCAAGAAGGGATAATCTTGCCAACCTTCTGCCCGTTGGGCCAAGCATATTTGAGAGTTTGAGTAATTCCAAAGCCCTAACAGCAACTTTGGGAAGTTTTGAGACGGTTGAATTTCTACTATTGGTCTCTTTCCATCTATTTCAAAAACTAGATATGTTTGAACAAAATGTTTCTTATCGTATCCATAATGTATGCTATAAACATTCTTTTTAATTTTTGTCCATATTAATAAAACACATGAAAATATTATCATATTATAAAACCTTGTAACTTACATTAATTTATAAAAATGTAAACATTGAAAACCATTTATGTACCCTATGATTCGTTCTCAAACTTTGGTTTAATATTTTTTAAAATTAAATTCTGGAAAAAAGGGCATATGCAAATTTCGTAGCAAAATATGGAAAAACAATTAAAATGAATAGCAAGAGTGATTGATGTCTCCTCAACATGCGAGAACAAAATATGCCAAGATTTATATTTATCAAACACGAACAAATATCAAGGGTCGATTTATCAGTAAATAAAAAGCATTGAAAATGTATAAGCTGTCCAACAAGAAGCTTCACCAGTTAGCCATAGAATCACTGGGAGTAAATTGAAAATTTTCAAAAGCTGATTTTAGGATCTACAACTTACCAAAACCCCAACCCTTTACCCCTATATGCACCTCTTCCTGCTCTTCCCCTTCCTCTGCTGCCTAGGCGCTTAAAAAATGATTTACCATGCTTCACCTCCACAAGTGAATGAAGCAAATGGTCACAAAGAATGCAACCAGTATAGAAAGTGGCTCCATCAGGCAATGGTGTATGGTTCTTATTGAAGTCCACTTCTATGATTTTTGAGTCACATTCAGGACACTGATCCCGTGTTGTTGCAATTCGATGAGCACCTTGAGGCAGTAGGACAAGGCAATTGCACATGTTACAATATAGCCTCCATTTTGGAGCACTTACTGGATCCAAAACAAGAGTCCCACTGCATTCGGGGCAAGCACAAACCCCTTGGGCAATCATCGAATGTCGACATGTTGGATGCGGACAGAGAAAGCATGGCATGCCTGCCCCTTTCCCCAACTTACCAGAACCACTGGCCCTTTTAGCACCAAAAACCATCTCTATACCTTCAAAGGGAGGGCTATTATAGCAAAACGGACAGAGAGGAAATGACTTGCCTTCTGGACCAGCCATTGAGAAAATCAACAACTCAAAATTATCCAATGGACAGGTTAATTCCTTGTAAAGCTGCACATGGTCAACAGCTGGCTAGATAAGAAAAACTCGTACAAGTCATGAATAGGACTAATGATCTGAGAAACTAGTCCAAGAAAAAGTTTTGGTCTTTGGGCGCTTTGTTCAGATGGAGAAACATTACCTTGATTGTGCCTCTTTGAGGAAGATAATAAACCTCCTCACATGTTCCACAGTACAGTCGTGATGGTTGCGAAGAAATGTACTTCATGTACCTCAAGCATTTACCACATTTGCTCAGATAACGTCCCGCGTCAGCAAGTGGAGAGAACTGTGCTTCAAACAGGGCATCCATGCCGTCAATCTGTATTTACATTTTACATATAGAGTGATTTGAGTAGCAAATTATAAGAAATTGTCAATCTCATTTACAGTTAATCGGATGCCCAGCATAGTAGTCAACAAATGTGCACAAGCCTGCAAAACTTCAGAGCAACTAAACTAATGTAATAAGATTATATAAGATTTATCAAAATTAAAATTAATTGTGAAATTATTAACATTAGAATATTGTTTTACAAAGTAAAAGAAACTGTTACAGAATAGGTATATTTTCTCTTTCTATAAAGAGGGACTTTATATAGCATAGTCTCTAATAAGATCAGTCATGGTCTTTATATTTACAAATGTGGGTCTTGCGACAGACCAAATACCTGTGTACACTGTTGCAGAGAAATGAATGGTAGAAGACGCCAGGAAATCACAATGGTAACAAGAATAAATAAAGCAGACGACATCACACATGAAACTTATAAGAAGCAAAAGCCCATATTTTCAAGTAACCTTTGTAACAAACTCAAACGCATGGCTATAGTTTCTTTTTCTTGATTTAGTTTATTACTTTATAGCTGTTGTATAACGGATAGGGAAGGATATGCCATAACAGAAATTTTCTCTCTTCCTCTTCTTTTCCCTATTTTGGAATCCCCTAATGTCTCTCTTTCTTCTCTGTGTTCTTTCTTCTTTATTGTTTTCGAAATGTTGCTAGTTAATTCTAAGCAAGTTGAACTAGTAAGTTGAACTAGTACTAATATTTGGTCTCAGAGACATCGAGCCTCAGCAGTTGGCATCGATGGCAGAAGGAATTAGAGGATTGGAGTTGCAGAAGTTGGGGAAAAAGTTGGAAATTTCATTGTATCACAAACTCGAAACGAAAAATTATTGCTGGAGAATCAAAATCAAACAGATAAACAAGTAAGGGAAATGAGTCAATAGAGATTTGTAAAGGACAGTGGCTTGACAGCAGGGACAAGGAAAATTTGGGTACTATAACTAAAGCTCATCTTGAGAATGATGGATACAAGGTACACACTAGATTTAGCAGAATTGACTTTCGAAGGTGTGAGTGTGAGGGGATGGTTATACAAATGTGAACAATCTTTTGTGCTAAATCATAGCCCCAATAATCTGAAAGTGAGAATGGAAGCTGTGCATTTAGAGGGGAGAGTGTAGGAATAGTACTGGTTGGATTTGAAAAACAAAATGAGGCATGATCTAGTAGACTGAGGGGAATTTATAACTTTTATAACTATTATTAACCAGAGGTTTGATAAAGAAATATTTTAGGACCTCGTTGGGGACTCAAAAGAGTTTAAACAAGAGGGTACAGTGCAAGATTAGTCTCTAAAATTTGGTCGTTAATCTAACAACTATCTTCAACTGAGAATTATCTAATAAGTTTCTTCTTAAAAGAGTTGAAATCAAAGTTTGAACTAACAATGAAGCTTGACTCCCAGAATCTCCAACAAGCATATATGCTTGCAAGTAAGAGACAGGAAACACCCAACATTAATCTCAATCAATTCAAAGGAGGAATCAAATCATCCCATATAATATGTAACTCAAGAAGTGAAACAACTCTTAACCACTCCAAGGACCAATAACAAGGTGGATGGAATTTTACCTACACCTAGAGGCCAGGGGAACACTGCTAAATGAGTTATGTCCAAAAAAAAAAGAATACCGAGAGCTGTTAGCAGCAAAGATTTTGATGAGAAATGTTCGAAGGGATTATGCTTCTAACATAATGACAGATACATGTTGGGGCATAAATGTAAGAAAAAGCATTTTTATTTATAAATGGTAGATGGAGAAGAGGCCTTAATACAGGACAATGGTTGATGAAAATGCAGAGCAAACAATTCGTCACAGGTGATGAAGACGAATCCGAGAAGATGAGCCATGGGGGTCTATCAGAAGAAGCCAATACATATCTTAATTGATAACGGAATTACTCAAGATTTCATAGATGTGTTAGTAAGAAAAGTAATTTTGTGATGAAAGAAGGAGAACCATTTCAAATAACTATGGGTGGAGGCCTTGTAAAGGAATGTCACCAATGTTACCTGAATTTCACATAGAGTATGCAGGGGACGAAGTTCACAAATACCTTGGATCATTGCATTAGGAGGATGTGATATGGTTCTTGGAGATTTAACTTAAACAATATCTTATGCAACTTCACAAATCAAACTATTACATTCAACTGAAAGAGATAATTAGTCACATTGACAAGAAATCTCTAAGGAGACTTCAATAAGGGGCATTAACATTCTAAATGTGTTCGATAATATATGCTGCAATTGACGTATCCTATTGAATGTAAGCTTCGACAAGTAAACATGGAATCGGATCAACCAGTATCTTCATTGAACTTAATGGAGTACTAGCTAAATTTGGAAACATCTTCAAGAAGTTTGATCAATTGCCACTGAACAAAAAGCAAGATCACAAAATTGATATGGAGGAGGGAGTCAAGGCAATTAAGATTAGACCTCCTCTTTATCAGGAGTGCAAAAAGATGCAATTGAACACTCAATGCAAGAATTAATGAAGCAAGGTTTCATCCGACACTACTTCCTTACGCATAGATTATAAAGAGTTAAACAAACACACCATCAAGGATAATTTCGATTCATCTTGTCGGTGGAATATTATGACTAATATTCCTGTCAAGATACTAAATAGCTGTAAATAGATTATATTGAGATATAGATAGGCTGTAAATAGTTAAGATAGAATAAGTTTGAAATCCCTTAAATTAATGGATTACATTAGATAGCTTTAGATAACTTTCCAAATTTAAATTCCTACTTGTAATGGCCTATATATGGCTGTATACTTTCTATTCAAAATATCATAATATTATTCCCCATTTTTGTTCATGGTATCAGAGCTTCGCAGAACACTCAGGGAATGATTTCGTTTGGATTTATTAGAGCCATGCAGGTCAAGTCGGAGGAGATCTCTGCCGCTAGCTCGTCTGGTGTGGCTCCACTAGCATCGAACCCATCCTCTCTCCAGAACAATGCCGATAACTCCCAAACCACCATAGTCAGTCACAAATTGAATGGGAAAAATTATCTACCATGGTCCGACTCGGTGCTCATGTATATAAGAGGGAGAGGGAAAGAAAAATACCTAAGCACAGTGCCATCTGCTGCGTCCGACCCGTTAGACCCAAAGTACCAGACTTAGATGGCTGAAAAAAACCTTGTTATGAGCTGGTTGATCAACTCGATGACCCTGGAAGTTAGCGAGTAGTTCGTCTTGGCCACATCTGCGAAAGAAATATAAAAATACTGCTGCTTTGTTCCAAATTAAGAGTTTTTTTAGAGAAGACAGTGACTCAATATTACACAACATTGGTGAAACTATGGCAACAATTGGATCTTTATGATCCTCACCAATGGATGTGCAATGAAGATTTGACTTGCTATAGGAGGATTATGGAACAAGAACGAGTGTATGAGTTTTTGCTGGGCTTAAACTCAATTTATGAAGATGTTCATGGCAGAATCATGGCTACTAGTCCTCTTCCAATAGTCATGGGAGCAGTCAATCTTGTTAAGTGTGAAGAAAACAGGAGACAACTGATTCATGGGACTCTAAACAACAATGGGGTTCTTGAATCCTCAGTTATGGCTGCCAAGGGAACTACTAGACCAGAATCAAAGAAAAAATCAAGTAACCTTTGGTGTGAACACTGTCAGAAAAATGGGCATACTAGAGATAATTGCTGGGAGATCCATGGCAAGCTGCCCAATATGAGAAACAGAACTAGAATAGAGAGCAAAAGCTATGCAACTGCTGGTAATGACAAGGCAGAAGGTGAAAATGTACCGGTAAGCAAGGAAGACGTCATGTTAGAAAAATTCTGAGCAAGTATGAAGCTGAAAAGGTTGATCTACAAGTCATATGGTGAATACAGGTAACACACGCACTGCCTTGGGCGTTAAAACCCCAAATCGTGGTATTTGGATTGTTGATTCAAGGGCAAATGACCATATGACCTGTGATAAATCTTTATTTGTTGATATTCAGCCTTGTCAAGGTCACAGAACTGTCAAGATAGCAAATGGCCAAGTTCTTAAGGTTGAAGGAATAGGAACTGTTATAATAGCTAACAAACTTGTCTTAACTGGTGTTCTTTCTATACCTCGTTTGGATTGCAACTTGTTGTCTGTCAAGAGACTTACTAAAGAGCATAATTGCACAGCTAATTTTTACTCTAATGGGAGTGTTTTCTAGGATTTGGAGTTGGGGAAGAGGATTGGCAGTGCTAGGGCTTTTGATGGATTATATTACATTGGCAACTCGAATGGAAGTAAAGCAATGCTACTCTGTCATCCAATAATGAAATTGTTCTTTGGCACTATAGGTTAGGCCACCCTAGTTTATCTTACATGAAACAATTATATCCAACTTTTTTCAATAATAAGGATTCATCTTTTCAGTGTGAACTTTGCCAACTCTCTAAACACACACGAAATTCCTACTTAACCCGTGCTTATGAACCCTCTAAACCTTTTTCTATCACAAATAGTGATGTCTGGGGGCCATCAAGGATTAAAACTAAGAAAAATGCCAAATGGTTTCTAACTTTCATAGATGATCATACGAGATTGACTTGGGTATATCTCATGACAAATAAAGCAGAAGTTTTTCAGATTTTTAAGGACTTTTACTCTTTTATACTGAATCAATTCCATGCAAAAATTCAGACTTTTAAAAGTCACAATGAGAAAGAATACCTAAGTCAAGTTTTTGATCAGTTTTTTTTCACCAATGGTATTATACACCAAACTTCATGTGTCAATACACCACAACAAAATGGTGTATCTGAGAGGTAAAATAGGCATTTACTTAAGGTTGCAAGGTCTATTATGCTTACTACAAATGTTCCAAACTATTTTTTAGGGGAGGCTATTCTTACTTCTGCTTATCTAATAAATCAAATGCCTTCAAAAACATTGGGTCTCCTTACTCCTTTACAAAAATTACTTGAAACCTATCCCTTGGTTCCCTTGCTTAATCAACTACCTCATAAAGTGTTTGGTTGTGTTGCTTTTGTTCATAATTACCATGGTGGCAAACCTAAACCCCGAGCTCATGAGTGTACCTTTTTGGGCTATTCTTCTACTCAAAAAGGTTACAAGTGTTTTTTTCCCACTCTTAACCGGTTCTTTATGACAATGGATGTAACATTTTTTGAAAATCAACCCTATTATCCAAAAACCCCATTCAGGGGGAGAGTTGTGAGAGTGAATGGCTGTTTTCAGTAAATGATGGTACAACAGACACACTATCCCAGAAAAATATACTTTCTCTTTCACCTTCAGCACCTAACTGTGATCAAATCAGACCTAAAAATCTTGAAACAGATGATCTCAGACTTGATACTTTCACTTCAGAGGCCACTCAACCCTTTGAGTCCACTGTAACAGATGATCCCGGCCCTTAACCAGATAAGAATTCCACTAAAAATGGTGAATGTGATAAGGAGAAGGATACTAAAACTAGGGTGGATAAACCAGAAAACAATTCCAAAGTTTACACAAGAAAGAAGGGAACAAAACAAGGAAATGAGCAGCAAGCAGCAAGTGAAACTGAATAGGAGAAATCCATCATACTTTCCAAGCAAGATCATGAATCAGAACCTGCTACAAATTCTGAGGAGTTGCGTTGGCCTATAGCATTAAGGAAGGGAGTAAGATCATGTACAAGGCACCCAGTCAGCAAGTTTGTTGCTTACAACAAGTTAACTCCACATTTTCAGACCTTTGCTGCTCAGTTATCTACTGAAAAATAACCTCATAATTTTTAGGAGGTTGTCAAGGACCCCAAATGGATGGAGGCAATAAATGATGAACCAAGTGCACTCAAGAAGAATCAGACTTGGGTCGTAACAGACTTACCACAAGGAAAAACTGTGGTGGGATGCAAATGGGTGTTTACCATCAAATGCAATCCTGATGGAAGTATTAACAAGCATAAGGCAAAACTTATGGCTAGGGGGTTTACACAGACACATGGGATTGACTACAAGGAAACGTTTGTACTGGTAGCCAAACTCAATACGATTAAGATTCTCTTGTCACTAGTTGCCAATTTGGACTAGCCCCTACATCAGTTTGATGTAAAAAATGCCTTCTTGAATGGTGATCTTGAAGAGGAGGTGTATATGCAGTTGCCACCGGGATTAGGAGGAAACAACCACCCTCAGAGAGTATGCAAACTTAAAAAGTCTCTGCAAGGCCAGAAGCAGTCACATAGAGCATGGTTTGGGAGATATGCAAAAGCAATGAAGAATCTTGATTACTATCAATGTCAGACTGATCACACCTTGTTTATTCGACATTTGACTAGTGGTAGGATAACTATCCTTATTGTCTATGTTGATGACATTGTCATTACAGGTTGTTTATTCGACATTTGACTAGTGGTAGGATAACTATCCTTATTGTCTATGTTGATGACATTGTCATTACAGGTGATGATTGGGAAG
>JANZXP010134241.1:0-15441 GCA_027576715.1 Erythroxylum flavicans
AACATATTGGACCTTATAGAGCACATCCTTCTCCTTATTTTTAAGTGGCACATGGTTGTCACATGGTATTTTACATGAGTTCTTCCAATTGGACTCAATGTGGGCCTTTGGACACTTCATGTTTGGCCTCGAGGAGTAAGACAATGCCTCTTAGACCTTTATGATATGTAGTCTGACTCAATAATATGGGCTCTATCTCTTAAAAGTCTTAGATCAAATAATTCAATGCTTGCTTCATTGCTTTGGCCCTAGCTCTTGTCATTGGACCTCTAACATCTTGCAATGGATCTTTAGGAACATTAGACTTTAATGTTGGGCCTTTGATATGGGAATTTCTTTCATCCCCTTCCTTTTACATTCATACTTCAAATCTGTTCCAATTTTAACTCCTAAACCTCCTTTTTCTAGCTCATGTCCATACAACTCATGTCCTAAGCTTCCTTGAGGTGGATCACGCCATATATGCTTCTCTTCTTATCTTTCATATGCCCATGATTCTCCATCATAAGGCAACGTTGAATTATCCTACTTATGATAAAGAATTGTATATATTAGTGAGAACTCTTAACATGGCAGCACTACTTGTGGCCAAGGTAATTCATCATTCGTTCTAGTCATGAGAGTTTAAAATTCTTGAAATCCTAAGGTAAGCTCAATTAAAGGCATGCTAAGTGGTTGGAGTTTATAGAAACGTTTCCTTATGTCATCAAGTACAAATATGGAAAGGATAATGTTGTGGTTGATGCATTATCTAGAAGTCATTACTTCTTTGCAAACTAAAGTACTTGGTTTTGAATTGCTTAAAGATTTGTATGCAAATGATTCTAATTTTGGCCAAGTGTGGGATGCTTATTCTAACTGTGCATTTGGTGACTTTTATAGGCACGAATGAATTCTATTTATGAAAGATATATTGTGCGTGCCTATTAGTTCTATTCATAAGTTACTTATTAGCGAAACTCATGGGGGCAGTTCAATGGGGAATTTTGGTCTCTAAAGGACTCTGGATAGATTGTCCAAAAATGAAAAATGATGTGCAATTTATTTATGATAAGTGTATAACATATAAGCAAGCAAAGTATAAAGCAAAACCGCATGGCTTATATACCCCCTTTACCTATTCCTAGTAAACCTTGGATTGATATTTCTATGGATTTTTTCATATGTTTACTTAGGTCTTAAAGAGGTAAGGACAACATATTTGTTGTTATTGATGGGTTTAGTAAAATAACTCATTTTATTGTATGTTCTAAAACTAATGATGCAACACATATTACTGATTTGTTCTTTAAAGAGGTTGTTCGATTGCATGGTTTGTCGAATACAATTGTAAGTGATAGAGATGTTAAGTTCTTATTTATGGTACACTTTATAGAATAAGTTAGGAACTAAACTCTTATTTTCTACTGGTGCACAAATGGATAGACAAACTGAAGTAGTTAATAGGACACTCACTACTTTGTTATGTGCTATTATACATAAGAACCTAAAACGATGGGAAAAGTGTTTGCCACATATTAAGTTTGCATACAATAGGTAGTCATTCTACTACCTTTTCATCTTTTGAAGTTTTATACGGCTTTAATCCTGAGTAACTCCTTTGGATATTTTACCTTTGCCAATAGATGAACATGCTAATCTTGATGGGAAGAAAAGGGCATATTTTGTGAGGGATAAACATGCCAAGTTTCGGGCTAACATTGAAAGGAAAAATGAACACTATGTAAGACAAGCTAATAAAGGGCATATAAAAGTTTTTTTTGAACTTGGTTGTTGGGTGTGGGTGTACATGAGGAAGGAATGATTTCCCACACAAAGGAATTTCAAATTGTAGCCTAGAGGAGATGGACCTTTTCTAGTCTTGGGACAATACGTATAAGCTCAATTTTCCAAGCAACTACGGTAATGTTAGTGCTATTTTTAATGCTACTGATTCATCTTTATATGATGTAGGTGATTCGACGAAAAATCCTTTTGAGGATGGGTGGAATGATGGGGATCAAAATGATGATCGAATGGCTTAAGATGATGTTAGCAAATTTTTCCCTGACCCATTGCAAGGAATTGGAGATCCATTGACTAGAAAAGAACAAAATGATTGAAAGAAGTTTTGCAAGGATTAATCATGGAGACGAAAGAAAAGGAGGTTGTTCTTGAAGGTGCTAAGGCATTACCAAGATTATTTACTTATATTCAAGCACAAGATATTGGACAAAACTTAGTATATGGCAAAAAAAGTTTTGAATCCAAGATAAAAGGTTGATCATCATGCATAAGTTTGAAGGAAGCCTAATCTACATAATTAAGATGCAATAAGCAAGTGGGTTGGTAATGTTCAATTAATTAATTCCAAGTTGACCTTTTTTTGCGAACAAGGCCTTATTAATACTTGTTCCTTAATAATTTTGGCCATACCTAGATAAATCAGGTTGTTTTCTTAATTTAGGAGTGTCCACATTCAAGGCTGATTTGTATCCTAAAATTAAGGATCTACTTTCTTATTTAGGTCTTTCCCACTTAGGTATGAACAAGGAATAAGTAAGAAAACCCTTTCCTTATAGGATTAGGATATTATGATGGCCATTTAAAGGCCATCTGATGTATTACGGGATTATCATTATTATGAATAAAAATTGAGGTATTTTCAAGCAAACTTTGCTTGTTCTTTTGTGTTCTAGGTGGAATCCAAATCTAACTTATCAAAGGAGTGATCAACCTTTATAGGATCTTAAGATCAGGGATTTAAGGACTTAGTTTCTTTAAAGTTCTAATCTGTTCGTTCAACTTATCTTCTAGAATTTTTGGCACACATAACAAATGGATCAGGAGTTCCTAGGGCAAGTCACCTAGTGGGTTCGTGTCAATAAGGATTTGCTAAAATTTCTAAAAGACATGTAAAGAATATAAAACATATCCAGTGAAAGTTGTATAAAAACAAGCTTCAACTGATATAGGATGTTGAAGGGTGAGACTGCTTAACCACCAATGACAAGACAAATCATAACTCATCAAAGGTTATAGTTATTAATTTGGTTTTGAAATAATTTTTACAATTAGGTAAATTTTTTGATTATTTTTTTGCTGTTTTAGTCAGAAAACAACAAATGCAAGAATAATAATGATAAGATCAAAAGCAACAAATTACATAACATGTCCTAACATTGACTTTTGAAACATTTGGACCATTGTCAACTATAACTATTGTAATATTGTAGCATTTAGGAAAATATCCATAACATTAACTTCCTTTTTCTATTTGTAGTCTGTTTTGTAGATTAAAGAATTGGATGCTTTTGTAGTTTGTTTTAGGTAGTAGCTACTAATATTTTCTATAGAGCTATAAACAAATCCATTGAACATCTTGAAGCTAATTCTTTTATCATTCACTTATTTGAAATCTTATAATATTGAGTTGCTACAAAAATTTATGCGTTTGAGTATATTTGTGGGTACTCACTTGGTTTGCTTTTTAGGTAGAATGGTTTTCCTGAAAGGAATACAACCATGAACACCAATACACATTATATGGACAAGGAGGATGATTTCATATTTAAGATGATTCCAGTGTTTAATAAATACAAATGTAATTCAAACATATTCAGGACATTTGTGAAGGCATTGAGGATGATTTTATTACTCTACTCTTTATTTGGAGAAGCTTCTTCTATCATGACATCAAAGTCACTTTCAATGGAAATATTTCAATCTTTAAGTAAATTGATGTTAAAGTTCAAAATTAGAATTATTTGGAAATTTCTAACTAGCATAAAATCATACACAAGTTTTATAAAATATCTTTAATTTCATTATTAACAACAATGATATTAAATTGAATACAACTCAAACCTTTTGCTTTTACATCCAAACTTATCAACATTTTTAGTGGCAATCACAAAAATTTAATCCTTTCGTAATTTAACATTTTCCTTCTTTTAGCTTCTTTATCTTCTTCAAAAGAGCAAAGATGATGCTCAGAGCTCTTTTACACATTGGGCGATCAATCCATTGAAAAAACCTATAACC
Organism: Erythroxylum flavicans; assembly: GCA_027576715.1. Lineage (NCBI taxonomy): Eukaryota > Viridiplantae > Streptophyta > Magnoliopsida > Malpighiales > Erythroxylaceae > Erythroxylum > Erythroxylum flavicans. The sequence continues at coordinate 4,024 of JANZXP010134241.1, forward strand.
CATGTGCTAATTGAAAAAGTTAACATAATTATTATGACTAACGTGCTAAAAACCTAAAAGACCAGAAATTTAATATATAACTGAACCCAAGTCTAGTACAAGAGACAATGTTCCAAGATTCTCTCTATTAGTGAAGTCTTTTGATATGAACCTTGGTGAAGGTGTTGATTTTAGATCACAACTCAAAAAAGAAATCTCATGATTTCATAAGTATACAAGATCCTTCACATGTCACTAAAAAGGGTAGGATGATATACTAACTTGAAACACAGCAAAATAGCTCCTTGTATGCTTGATGTTTTGCCCCCCTTATGGAAATCCATTATGGCTTCTCCTTCTTCTCTAACTCGTGGTTAGAATGGATGGAGTAGACTGATCTCGTTACAACACACTAAGGTCGAAAGAGTTGCTAACTTGTGAAAGTAGCAATCCTTATAATTCACCCACAATGCTCTTAATAAGCTTAATAGCTATTTTATGGGAGAGTGCTTAAAAGCATGAACACTTGACCTTTGAAGAGTCATGACTCTTCCAAGAGTTATGTCTCTTGGAAAAATATCATGACTCTTCCAAGAGTAATGTCTCTTGGTAATCCTTTGGCAAAGAGTCATGACTCTTCTAAGAGTTATGTCTCTTAGTGAAACATCATGACTTTTAGCTAAGGGACACATCCTTTGGGCAAAGAGTCATGTATCTTCATTTAAAGTCATGATGGTACACTTATGACCATTTATTCTTATACATGAACCCCTTTTTGGCCAAATGGTCACAACCATTGGTCGAAACAATACATCATTTAATCTGAAGTACACATACCTTGGTGAAATGGTGTCATGTACATTCATTTTAAGGCAAGGTCTATAATGAATATTCCCCATTAGCTGAATTCAACCTCTTAGCCAAATTCATCCTTTCTTGGCCAAATTCATGTATCCATATGGAGATAATGAACTTACACTCTAATTGCATGCATGGGAAGATGCATTATGGCATGTTACAGATCATGGTACACCCTAGTGTCCATTTTGCACTCAAGCACGGTAGATTCTTTCATCTAGCACCAACAATTTCTCCCATTAAGCTTTGGGTTTCAACTCCAACTTATGCTCTTTAATTAACTCTTCTAGCTTAATTAGTGTGAATAGATTTATAGCTAGCTTCAATTCCCAAGAACTAAAAATGAGCTGAGGTAATCTCAATTGAGCCCAATTCAGATTATCCCTAGCTTTCTAGCTATTAATTAGTTTTAATGAGCTCCTACAATCTCACCTTAAGCTAGCTTTAGACAGTTGAGTTAAGGAAAAGTCATGTCAAGCCACTTATAGCTTACATGAGCTCTTTTGAGCTGAGGGTTAGCTCTTTACAAGAAACCCAAGAACTTTCAAATATATCTCGGTGCGTCAAATGAAATTTGTAGCACTTATGCTATAAAATTCCAATAAGCTCCCCCTCGCACAAAGATATATTTAAAAAAAGTATGCTCCCACTCAAACAGAACATACTTAACAAGTGAACATACAAAGTCGAAAACAAATAATAGCTTAAGCACATAATTTTAAGTTGTGGGTGTGACCTTAGGCATGTAAACAAAATCTCTTTGTGTTGTGGTTGTTAGACCCACAATGAAAGATTGTCACTCTCCTCACATTTGAATAAATCGAGCTTACTTGAACAAATCAAGTTATGCCTCTCAAACCCAAGACATTTTCATACACATGTTTAATCACATTCAATTTCCTTTATAAGTTTTAACTCATAAAACTCATGAATGTAATAAACCTCAAGTGCACTTGGTTTCTTTCACACATAACACTCAATCTTTCATATCAAAACAATATATGGTGCCAAGATTGAATAATGTGATTGTGTATCATTTATAGTGTGCAACATATGCTATCATAGTTAAGCAACTCATGCAATTATACTTATGCAAGCAACTTATGCATTCATGTGTTCCTTTAGCTTCGAACTACTAGAAAATTTAAGAAAACATGATCATCTGAAAGGAGAAAACTCTAGTCCCATTTCTCCCAAGACCTTCGACAACCAATTAAGAAGACCATAATAATCCTCAAGTTAGTAATATCAAGCCATAGTCATGAAGAGGTTTGAATGAAGAATCTCACACATAAGCAAGACAAGAGACAACTTGCTCATTTTCTTCGGTTGGTTGATTTCATGGTTAACTATGGAACATTTGGAACTCATCCCTTTGATGTTCCTTAAGCCCATCCTTAAATGTTTTACTACTCCACTCCCACTTGGAGGGGTGTGTCAATTCTCCCTCTAAAAACATTTAAATATGTAACTCCTATTATTCTCAATAATAGGAGGACATGCCAAATAACCATGAAATACTCCTTATTCTCACTCTTGAGAAAGAAATCATAGGATAGTTTATATGAGTGGACCTACAAACTTGTTGGCCTTGATCACATTATCTTGTTGCATTCATAATTAAGACGACCATAAGACTAAAGTTGTCATATATTGGTTCATGACTCCCACTTAAATGTATGATACAAGTTACATATCCCTTTTTAAAAGATAACATACATTTAAGACTTTAGCAGTCTCAGCCTTGATCTACATTTTTCGTTATGGTTTCAAAGTGAAATGCACTAGTAATTAATAAACAACTTTTCATTTATCAAAAGTCGTACATGTGTGACACGAGAAGGAGAAAATTACATCAACATTTCTACGAAGACCCATTGCCTTCACATGCTTAGCAAAATGAAATGGTGGTAATGGCTTAGTCATAGGGTCAGCCACCATTAGGTCCGTAGATATGTACTCTAACTTAATTTATCCCTCTTCTATTGCATCTCTAACAAAATGATACTTTATGCTAATGTGCTTAGTCTTTCCATGTTACTTAAGGACTTTAGTGTAAGCCAACACTGCCATACTATCACAATAGATAGTTATAAGCCTTTCCAAAGGCACAATTGACCCTAAGAGCTGAATAAAATTTCCAAGCCACAAGGCCTCTTGCACAATGGAGGCATTGGTAACAAATTCAGCCTCCATTGTTGACAATGCTGTGCAAGTTTGTTTCTTGCTACTTTAAGAAATAGCCCCAAGGACGAAGATAAGTTAAATTAGGGGTATTTCTTCGACTATAACTCATATGGTGTAAAATCAACATAATTAGAGGGCAATCTATTCAAAATATGTGTTGCACTAAGTAATACATAGCCCCAATAGGCAATATCCAAGTTGGTCTTAGCCATCATGGATCGCGCCATACCCATAAAAGTCCTTTTCTTCCTTTTGGCTACTCTCTTTTTTTGTGAAGTCCAAGGAAGTGTGAGTTGCCTCACAATGCCTTAAAATCATTTGACATTTGCTCACCACCATGATCAGTCCTCAATGACTTGATCTTCTTACCCAATTGATTCTCCACTAAGTGCACGTACTTTTCAAAGCACCTAAACACTTCACACTTGTGCTTTAGTAAGAATACATGGGTAAATTGAGTACAATTGTCAATGAATGTGATAAAGTATCTAAACCTAAGTATAGATACAATTCTCATTGGTCTACAAAAATCGGAGTGAACTAATTGTAAAGCTTCTTGACTTCTAGTTGCCATGCCAAAAGTCTTGCTTGTGGCCTTGCCAACAAGATTGGCAACTTGTTATAGAGACCTTGGACAATAATCGAAAATCCAGGATTTGAATTGATGTCCTTTCATTGATTCCTCCTAAATTGGATTGATTTATCCTAAAGATTTCATTTCAATTGGAATTTGGTTATTCACCATTGGGGGGTATGCAAAATTCCATATTTTCCATACAATCCATAGGTAAGAAAAGAAGATGAAATTTGTTTTATTTATTCTTTACTATTACTTCTATTTATATTGCCCCATTTAATTTTACAGAAGAAAGAATTTGATAGAGATTTCCTAATTAATAATCAAGAATATCGATAAAAAAAAGATTTGCCTGGATATGGGATGATTTATGATTTCTTCATCGAGACTTTTCTTTGGCTGTGTGGTCCATTTCTCCCGAATCTATAATCCACAAAGAATCAGATTCAGTTAAGTACGTGCACGACACAACATGCACAAATAAAGTAGAAAAGGGATCATGCACCTTAGGAGGTGCTTTGCACTCATTTGCAAAGTGTCACTTATTGCCACAATTGAAGCATGTCAACTTGGCTTTGTTTTGCTTCTTCTTGAACTTATTCAAGGTGGCACCATTCCCATTGTCTTTAACATCCTTCCTTTTCTTCTTCCCTTTGAACTTGTTCTTGTGGGGAAAGCAAGTTCCAGCAACATATGCCTTTGAATGGTTCCTGATGGCCATCACCTCCACCTTTAGTAGAAGGTGCCTTGTAATGTCATCAAATGACTTGGTTTGAGAGTTGTGGCGTAAATTGACCTTCATTAATTACCACTCCTCATCAGGCAAGGAACGAATTATTGCTTGAACTTGTTGCTCATCAGTGAGCAGATGACCAGCGAATTTGAGTTGATAAATTATGTCTGAAATCTTACGTAAGTGGTCACTCATGGTGTGGTCAGCCCTCTTACTATAATTCTTAAACTTGAGAATTACAGCTCTTTTTCTCTCCAAACAAACATCTCCATACTTAGTCTTGGCCAAATCCCATGTGGCTTTAGCCAACTCAAGCACAGAGGAAACCACCATGAGTTCATCAACCTGGTACTGAAGAGAGTAACATGGGCCACAAAATCTTTCTTCTTATATGCCTCATAGGCATTAGAGTTTCCACCCACCTCTGGTGGCTCGATTGTATAGAAGAGCACATCAAGTGTATCTTGCTCAGTTAAGATGAATTGAACCTTTTGTTGCCAAATGGAGTAATTGTCTCCATCAAGCTTGAGCTTTTTATTTAATTCAGAAACATTATTCTTACATGCCATCTACATTGGTGCAATTATCACATGTAGGTGCATTTCTACCACAACAAAACTTGATCAAGCAACATGCATGAGAAACAACTATTTCATGTTACAATATAGCAAAAGAAATGCACATAGCATTCAATTAGAAATATTTCAAAATGCTTTCATTGTTTCACAAAACATGCTCTCAATAAAGACTTCAATTTAGCATGGCAACTATCACACACAGAACATAGAACATATAATAACAAATACATTCATATGCCATTATCTTGATTGCACTAAAAAATATATACCAATATATTAGTATGTCAATTTTATGATCATAAAATCATTTCAAATCATGCTTTCAACTAGCTCTGATACTATTTGTTGATTTTAGATCATAACTAAAACAAGAAATCTCATGAGTTCATAAGCATACAAGATCTTATGCATGTCACTAAGAAGGGTACGACAATATACTGACTTGAAACGCAGAGGAATAACTCCTTGTATGCTTCATGTTTTGCCTCCCTTGTGGAGATGCACTAAGGCTTCTCCTTCTTATCCAACTAGTCGTGGTTGGAATGGATGGATTAAACCAATCTCGTCACAATGCATTAAGGTCGAAAGAGTTGCTAACTTGTGAAAGTAGCAATCCTTATGGTTCCCCTACAATGCTCTTAATAAGTTTAATTACTATTTTATGGGAGAGTGCTTTAATGGATTAAGACTTAAAAGCAGGGAGTGTTTTCGACTTAAAGATGGGGAGAAGAGTTATGAATTTTCCAAGAGTTATGTCTCTTGGCAAAACATCATGACTCTTGGCCAAGGGACACATCCTTTGGCAAAGAGTCATGACCATTCCAAAAGATATGTCTTTTGGTGAAACATCATGACTCTTAGCCAAAGGACACATCCTTTAGGCAAAGAGTCATGTATCTTCACTTAAAGTCATAATGGTACACTAATGACCATTTATTCTTGTACATGAACCTTTTTGGCCAAATTTTCACAACCATTGTTCGAAACAACACATTCTTTTCATCCAAAGTACACATACCTTAGTGAAAGGGTGTCATGTATGTTCATTCTAAAGTAAGATACATGATGAATCTTCTCCATTGGTCGAATTCAACCTCTTGGCTGAATTCATCAATTCCTGGTCGAATTCATGTATCTATGTGCAGACAATGAACTTGCACTGTAAGTGCATGCATGGGAAGATGCATTATGGCGTGCTACAGCTCATGGTACACCCTAGTGTCCATTGTGCACTTAAGCAAGCTAGATTCCTTCATCTAGCACCACCAATTTCACCTATTAAGCTTTGGATTTCAACCCCAACTTATGCTCCTTAATTAGCTCTTCTAGCTTAACTAGTGTGAACACATTTATAGCTAGCTTCAATGATGGGAGACCCAATAGGAACTTGTCCTAGAGAACCTGCAACAAGATGGACCTATGTCCGGGAACGACTAGAATCAAACATACATGGAAACATAAGAAACAAAATTGAAAAGATAGAAATAGAACACAAAGAGAAAAGGGATTAGAAGAATGTTGGTCAATGGAAAGAACCCTAAAAGAACTTGTCTCTTAGAACTCTAACCTTGGGACTCCATAAAGGAAGACTACTCCTTCGATAAGTCAAGTATTCTCAACGAATACAAAGAAAGCAAGAATGCTCTCAATAACACTCAATAGTATTTCTAAATGAAAAATCCCCTTCCAAAGTACACAGAGGGTGCCTATTTATAGGAAAACTTCCTAATTTAATGTCCTAAAGAAGAAACTAAATAAAAGGAAACAAATCAATCCTTAAAAGGAAATAAAATAAACTTAGAAAGGTGTTGACTAGATGACCTTCTTTCAAGGAAAACAAAAAGGAAACTAATTAAAACATGATCGGAACATATTGGACCTTATAGATCACGTCCTTCTCCTTATTTTTAAGTGGCACATGGTTGTCAAATGGTATTTTAAGTGAATTATCCCAATTAGACTCCATGTGGGCCTTTGGACACTTCATGTTGGGCTTCAAGGAGTAATTCAATGCCTCTTGGACCTTTATGAGATGAAATCTGACTCAACAAGATGGGTTCTATCTCTTAAAGGTCTTGGATCAAACAATTTAATGCTTGCTTTATTGCTTTAGGCTAGCTCTTGTCATTGGCGTCCAACATCTTGTAATAGATCTTTAGGAACATTAGGCTTGAATGTTGGGCCTTTGATATGGAAATTTCGTTCAGCCCCTTACCTTGCACACTCAGACTTCAAATCTGATCCAATTTCAGCTCCTAAGCCTTCTTTGCAAGCTCATGTCCATGCAACTCATATCCTAGGCTTCCTTGAGGTAGATCACACCTTGTATGCTTCTCTTCTTGTCTTTCAAATGCCCATGGTTCTCCATCACACACTGGGGGCGGTCCTACTAGATCCCAAGTGTGGATAAAATATCAGAGACCTATTTCGGCAATATCGACGTCACGATCTCATCGGGACAAATCCTGATCTCATCGGTATCCATTTGGTTCTATTGCTCTCCATATAATGGATCTTTATCCAAAACTATTTTACAAATTCTCCGAGTCACTCTTATGTGTGTGCACCCATTAGGTTCTCGGTTATGTTGGCCACTTGGATTAACACTTAATCCAAGCAAGTCATGGGCGGCATCTAGCAACAAATCATGACCCTCAATTGACCAAAAAGTAAGTGGTTTGACGAGCAAACCCGTGCTTATCACAAACCATCTAGGGAACCCTCCCATAGATAATTGCTATGAAATTCATCATTTCACCATGTTATACCCCACTTGGTTATGAGTATGGGCAAAGTGTCAACTCTTATTAGACTGACTACGTCAAATATAGCTCAATTGATATCAGTTCTCATACTAGGACTCATTATTCTTTATGTCAATGAAGACATTCTTTATGACACATGTATTCCAGCCTGAGATTTCCAAGTAATGACCCTGACAAGAGGGCATAGGTATCATCTTATGCTATCACAGAAGTGGTGAATCCTTTATTAGCTACTCAATTACCTTTAAATACCTCAAACTATACCCAATCACTACCCTATGACTGCCCTCTGCAAGGCAACAAGTAATGGAGTCAAAGCACCGAATCAGTATCTAAGATATCCTTAAGTACCTCAAGTCTGAGGATACTTGCACCATTGCTATAATGAGATTATCACTGACATTAGAATAGGATATCCATGTGATGATCTCATGGTAGGTCATCCAATGTACTTACTACCTCTGGTAAGCATCCACATCTCAACTCTAAATATCTCATGTTTACAGTTTCTAAGATCCATTGCTTAATCAAATCAAAGAGTTTGACATCTTGATGGAGGACCATCCACACAAGCCGTTGAAGACTTGATCAAAATGGGTCTCGGATCATCCACACAAGCTATGGATCAAAAAAAAGGAGAGGAGAAGACTATAAGTTTAGCCTCTAAACTCAACATATTGATCTAGCCGTTAGAAGTAAAAGCTATGGTCCATATTGCAAGAATTGAAGTCGAATTCTCCGAGCCAATTGAGCAGCCCATTACACCATCAGAATGTTGCAATCTTGCTTGACTATCAAATAAACCTGACCATTACCCAATTGCCCATCAATAAGGATTTTTAATCCATATGTGTTTTCATTAAGTATGTCTTATTTCCTATATATGTTACTTTATATCTAAATTTATGATGCTCTTAATGGTGTCATAATGTAGGAGTTAATGTGTCTTAAAGAAGAGTGTCTTAAAGAAGTGTCATTATTTAGGAGGTATTAGACTTAAAGAAGGAGTTAAAGGTGCTTCCAAGTTGGAATGAGAGGCCGGCTATGTGGCTTTCTATTCTATTAGCTTAGCTTTCATTTTCTATTTAAGGTCGTCTAAGTTTCCCTTGGGAAAAAGTTAGAGTTTTTTAATTAAAAAAATTAGAAAGCATTTGCTTTAAAGTTAGTTGCAATAGTTTTCTACAGGTTCTATTGGTTTCCAAAACTAATTAATCGGGTTTGATTGTTTTCCTAAAACAATTCTCATTGCTGTCTAAATCTACATTGTTCTCAGCCTCCGCCAATTTTGACCTTCAGCCACTGTTTTGATCATAACTTCTCCATTTCTTAACCAAATCACTCATTTCAAACACCAAATTAAAGCTAATACACCTAGCTAGAACTTTATAGTTTATCTCAGGTTCCAATTCTTCCAATAACCTGTCCAAATTTCCATTACAATAGACTGCCAGTTTCATTCCCTACAAACACGAATTCCTCCAATATTCTCGAGTACCACCCGAATCACCTCTAGCCACCATAACCACCCTTGACTAATCCTGAAACCCCATCAGCTGCTATCAGAGCTAGATTCCAACCACCAATAAATGTTCTGACCATGTCAAAACAAACCGAAAATACCCAACAATCACAAGACAAACTTCTCCAACAACTTGAATCATTGAGGTTGGAGAATGCAATGCTAAAAACTCGTCAAAGAGCCTTTTAGAGTATGGAGCCACGGAGAGGGAGTGGTAGCAGCCCTACACCAACCTTCTCAAATATTGAAAATCAAGAAGATGATGAAACCCATGATGAGAATGATCATCTTGATCAAAGGAGATCGGTTCCATAATGGAGAAACCTTAATCATAACATAGGTCGAGGAGCTTTTAGAAATCAACCACCACCACCATCGGTCCATCAACCTCCTCTTAGAGATCATTTCGACTCATTTAAAATTGAAATTCTAGAATTCCATGGTAAGATGTGCACAGATGTTTTTCTTGATTAGCTTTACACTATTGATAGAATTTTTGAGTGTAGAGAAGTGACAGAGAAGAAGAAAATGAGACCAGTGGCCATGAAATTGAAAGGCTGTGCCTCACTTTGGTGGGATAATTTCCAAAAGAGGAGGGACCAAGATGGGAAAAGAAGAATATCCACTTGGGCCAAATGAAAGAAGAGATTGAGGAAGATTTCTTGCCATAACACTATAGACAAAAACTTCTTGATGAGATGATGAGCTTGACACAAGGGAACAAATCAGTTGAGGAATACACCATGGAGTTTGAGTAATATATGTTGCGGTGTGATTTGCAAGAAGATGATGATGTGATCAATGCTAGATACTTGAGAGGACTCAAAACCAAACTCAAATACATGGTGGTACTATATCCATATATTTGTTTCTTAGAACTCAAAAGATTGGACTTTAGATGTGAGACTAGCTTGAGACACACTCAAACCAAAAAATTCATGCCGAAATATGCTTACACACCAACCAAACCGAGCCCTCAACCTAACAGCCCCACTTCACCAAAACCTAGCCCCACCACTCCCCAAAAGGTAAACAATTCACCAAACACTACACCTACACTGAGACATCCATATATCCCCAAAATCAACACACCAAAATCCAAGCTAAAATGTTTCAAATGCCACGACTATGGACACTTCCAAACTGAATGCCCTAACATAAAAATCATGACCATTGAAGAAATTCATGAAACTGATGTTGATGTTGAAAATGAAAATGCTTGCTTGATTGAAAATGAGTCTCGACCCAATGATGTGAGTGATGGTGATGAAACTGTTGTTTGTAGTGGTGATCACCTTGATGGTGAAATGCTTGTTTTAATGAGAATTTTGAGTAGTGAAAATGTGAAGAAGATTGGAAAAGAAAATCATTATTTCATACGAGATGCATGTCAAATGGTAAATTGTGTGAAGTAGTGATAGATAGTGGTGCATGTGAGAATGTTGTATCAAATGACATGGTTGAAAAATTAAACCTTAAAATCGAGCCACTTCCCAATCCCTACATATTCACTTGCCTTGATTCTAAACATGAGGTGAGAGTGAATCAAAGGTGTTTAATTCCTTTTGCAATTGAGAAGTATGTTGATGAAGTTTGGGGTTATGTAATCCCAATGACGACTTGTCATTTGTTGTTGGGACGTCCTTAGTTGTATGATAGAGATGTGTAGGGCTAATACTTATACACTTCATCGTATTGGCTCTGAATTGAAACAAAAAGAAGAAAGATATTGGTTTGTATCTGTGGAAGAGAAGGTAATTTTTGGTGAACTTCCATCCTATGTTCCATTGGATGTTGATGATGATGACAGGTCACGATCCCCCATTCCACACGAGGTAACAATTCTTATCCAAGAGTTTAAGAGTCTATTTCCAAAAAGCCCTCCTGATATGAGTTGAAGTAAGGATCACCAAGGAGATGGCATGCATGACGAGGGCAAGCTTGTCATTCCAGTTAGACCTATGTCCAAAGCTAGGAACGACAGACTCAAGGAGGCTCTCTATGAGCATGTGGGCCAATTTGTGGAGAGGATGGAGTGCACCAAGCCTATTGGAGGAGAGCTATTTGAATTACATCCCAAATTGATTCATTTATCTCAAATCTTTGGAATAGACTCACTTTGGACTTGAAGACCATTTTATTGGGCTACGCATTATCACTTAAGCCCAAGAAGAGAGGCCTTATTATTCTAATTTAGACTTGTTTTAAGTTATTTATATTTT
>JANZXP010134280.1:0-15437 GCA_027576715.1 Erythroxylum flavicans
TAACAACATGTTCAACATTCTCAAACCCAAGTCATACATCAAGATGAAGTAAATAAACAAGAGAAAGTAGAAAAGAACTTAGCATGGCTGGGTTGGAGTGGCTGGATAGCGATTGCAGATGCTCCTCTTCCCTTCTCTCCTTCTTATATCTTCCTTGGGTTCTTTCCCAAAGTGGCTAATGGAGGCTATGAGAAATATACTAGAACGATAACTATGAACAATGCAAATAGAATGCTAAATCCCCCAATCCTTCTCATTACTCAAGCTGAGATTATATACAACTTAGAAACAAACCAAAAATAAAAAATAAAAATAACTATAACAGATGTTCCTATCTAATTTGTCCAGTACAGAGAGGACCAACTTTACACAGTTTGCACACATGACAGACGAAGCACAGCTACCTCCTTTGATGCATAATCACAACCGTTTGAGCAGAAGAAGCAGCCTTTACATAGAACAGAGGAGCAAGGAGATAAATCATACCATCTTAACTATTTTTTTTCGTTTAACCAGTTAAAACAACATTATTGGTTAATCCTTCAATATCTTCCCTGATCTCTTCCTCTTATGTGATTGATGAGTCGGGAATGTCAATGACTGTATTTGTAACTTCATCCTTAGAAGTGAGATTAAGCTTTGATCTGAGATGAGTAAAGAAATCTCTTGACAAGGCTTTGGTAAACACATCTGTTGTTTGCTCTATAGCTGGAACAAAATACACTTGGATTTCACCATTCATTACTTTGTCTCGAATGAAATGAAGATCTAATTCAAGATGCTTAGTTCTTGCATGAAAAACTGGATTTGCTGATAGAGAAACTGCACCCACATTGTCATACCATATCGTCGGAGGATATGGTATTTGTATTTTAAGTTCCTTCAATAAAGATTGAATCCATACTATTTCTGCACAAGTGTTAGCAAATCCTCTATATTCAGCTTCAGTTGAAGATCTTGATACTAAATGTTACTTTTTGGAGCTCCAGGAGATTAGATTACTACCAAGATATACACAGTATCCTGAAGTTGATTTTCGATCGTCACTGTCACTGCCCCAATTAGAGTCTGAGAAAGCAATTAAGTTGAGTCTTTTGGCCGACTTGAAGTGAATGCCATAATTTGATGTGCCATTAAGATACTACAAAATCCTCTTTACTTCCCGCCAATGAACATCACTAGGATTTTGAAGAAATTGACTAACCTTGTTGACACTAAAGGTAATGTCTAGTCTTGTATTGGAGAGATACTGGAGAGACCCAACCACGCTCCTATATGTCTTATGGTTAAGTAAAGGAGAACCATCATGTTTGGATAGACGAGGAGAAGTGATCATAGGAGTTGGACAAGAACACGAATCACTCATATTGATGTTTTGCAACAGAGCTTGAGTGTGTTTGACTTGAGAAAGAAGAAGACCATCTCTAACAGAGCAAACTTCAAAGCCCAAGAATTCACTAACAGTTCCTAAATCTTTTAGGGAGATAATTTTGTAATTGCCTAATCGACTTCCTTGGTATCATTCCCTGTGATTAAGATGTCATCAACGTAAATGAGAATATAAATTTTAAGTGTATCTGTAATGAAGATGAACAAGGAAGGATCAGCCTTAGACTCCACAAATTGCAATTCAGAACATAAGTACTTGCGAAGAGTGTCAAACCAAGCTCTAGGTGCTTGTTTCAAGCCATAGATTGCTTTGTGAAGTTTGCACACTAGAGCTTTACCATTTTGATCTTTTTGAATAAAGCCAGGTGGCTGAAGCATGTAAATTTCCTCATGAATGTCACCATTAAGGAATGCATTATTGATGTCTAATTAAACAATCAACCAACCATTTGTCACAGCTATGCCAAACATCACTCTCACTGTAGAGTAATTTATAACTGGGCTGAATGTTTCAGCAAAATCAACCCCTGCAATAATGTTGAATATTGAAGGATTAACCAATGATGTTGTTTTAACTGGTTAAACGAAAAAAAATAGTTAAGATGGTGTGATTTATCTCTTAACAAGATTTTGGAATTAAATAAAGATGGAGTAGACATCAGAATTGTGATTGAGAAAAAAAATCCAGGTATATCTAGAATAGGCATCCACACATGACATGTAATAACGATGACCATAGGAAGCCATAGGGACAGGCCCCTAAAGATCAATTTCAATAAGCTTAAGAGGAAATGAGTATGTAGTAGTTGATTATTTAAATGGCAGTCTGTGAGATTTGCCTATTTGACAGGCATTACAGAAAGAAATAGTAGGATTGGAAACAAAAATTTGATTTGCATTCATGATTTTTCGAAGTACAAGATCAGAGGCATGTCCTAAGCGACGATGCCAAGTTACACCATTTACTATAGATAGAAAACAAGAAAAACTAGGAGTTGTAGCTGAATATAACTGCAAGGGGACAACGTGACCACCAGGAGAGCTTAAAGACATAATCAGAGATGACTTTTGGTGAGACAAAGGGAAAGGCAACAGTAGGTGAAGACTATACAGACCACGATCTTCATGACCTTGAAGAAGAGTTGACTGAGTGAGAGGGTCCTTCACACAATAAGAAGAAGGATTTAGTTCAACAGAAACATTATTGCCTCAAGTAAGGTGAGAGATAGATAAAAGATTTTTAGTTATCTGAGGAACATGAAGAATATTTCAAAGAATTAAAGGTCTTGGCTTTGTAGGAAATATTTAGTGGCCAATATGAGCAATTGGAAGAGCAGAACCATCTCTAATAGTTAGCTTACCTGCTCCTATATAAGGAGTAGATAGAGTGAGATTACTGAGTTCACCGTTGAAATGATTGGTTGCATCTAAATCTGGATGGTTGCACCTAAATCTGGAACCCACGTATTGCCTTGAGTCTGATTGTGAACAATTTGAGAGACATAGCCACCTTGAGTTGAGCCAAGCTGAGAGGAATCAGAATGAGTGGTAGGATTGGGTAGAGTGGGTGGGGTCATAGTGTAGATGTTTGGGGAAGGAAGAATGCCTGCTATGGACTGAGATGGATTTGTGTAGTAGAGAGATTGAGATGTAAGAGGAGAAACAAACTGCTGTGGTGAGGTCAAAGCAATGTTGGGAGACTGTGAAAAAGATGAGGTATAGTGAACGGGATAGCCAGGGTCCATAGACTGGGAATGATAAACTAGTTGATGAGCCACATAGTTAGAAGAGTAGTGAGGGGAGGGTGATGGAGTAAAGGATTGAGGGGTGTGAGTTGGACCTTGAAAGGAAGGATCAAACCTGTAAAGAATTTGGTGACAACATGGTTAGGACGACCACATAGTTGGCATTGAACATTGGGACCTCTATTAAAATGACCTCTGCCCCTTCCTCGGTTCCCTTGTGGATTGGGGGGGGGAGGTATAGAATCGAGCAGAGTAGTTGGGAGGGGTCAGAGGGGTTGTGGTGGAACGTGAGGGAGTGTTTGTAGGTATAGGAGGATGTTGGACTTGGGATGAGTTTTGGAGCATGGTAGTGTTGGCAGTGAAAGAGGAAACAGACAAAGTATCTAGTTGTCGTGCCTCCATGTCCAAGAGAATGGTAGAGATTGCCTCAACATCAGGTATGGTGGGAGTGGCAGAAATAACAGCAATAATGGGGTCATAGTCAGCCATCAATCCCGTCAAAGTAGTGGATTTGTGAATAGATTCAGGTACGGGTTCCCCACAGCAAGTTAATTGGTCATACAACATCTTGATATCAGACAGATAGTCCCTCATGGATTTGTTGAGCTTGCATTGAGACTTAAGTTGATAGTGGAGATGCATGATTTTCTGAGTGGAGTGAGTTGCATAAAGCTTATGAAGATTAGACCAAATTTCTGAGGAAGACTGACAGCCAACTAATATGGGAAGAATCTTCGAGTTGATGGCATTCAGTAACCACGATGCTAGGGTAGCATCTTACTGCAGGTAAGTATGATAAGCTGGGTTTGGAATAAGCTCACCATCTGACTCAATCTTTGATGGTGGGATGGAGATGGTTCCCTCTATGTAAGATTGAAGATTATGAATGAGAGTAAGAAAAAGAACTTGTTGTTTCCACAGAAGAAAGTTGGAGTCGTCAAGTTGTAGAGTGATTTTCTTAAGCAGACAAGGAGAAGGAGAATAGGTAGAAGAGAGATTTGCACGTATCGTAGTTGTTGAATCACCTTGGATATCAGAAGGAGAAAATGCCATGAGTAAAAAAATGATAGAATAACGTGAAGGAGTAGACGACAGATAAATAAAGAAAACAGATGAAGGAAGGTGTTTGAGGAAAAGCACCAAAGATAATAGTTGAGAAAGAAGGCAAGAACTAGAGAAGGTGGAAGAAGATATTTGTGTTTTTGGGCTTTGATACCATATGAGAAATATGCTAGAACGATAACTATGAACAACGCAAATAGACTGCTAAATCCCCCAATCCTTCTCATTACTCAAGCTGAGATTATATACAATTTAGAAACAAACCAAAAATAAAAAATAAAAATAACTATAACAGATGTTCCTATCTAATTGGTCCAGTACAGAGAGGACCAACTTTACATAGTTTGGACACATGACAGACGAAGCACAGCTACCTCCTTTGATGCATAATCACAACTATTTGAGCAGAAGAAGCAGCCTTTACATAGAACAGAGGAGCAAGGAGATAAATCACACCATCTTAACTGTTTTTTTTTGTTTAACTAGTTAAACAACATTATTGGTTATCCTTCAATACAGGCTTTCTTAGATTAGGTCATTCTTTTGTCTTTTATAGTCATAAAGCTTTCTAGGGTCAAGAATAGGTTTTACCTGGGCCCAATTGTCTGAAATAACCATCGAAAAATTGAGTTTGGAAGCAGTCCTACCTTAAATTTGCTTTTGTCATAATCATAGCTTGTTATACCTGATTTTGTTACGATCGTGACACTTGTTCCTCCTCTGGGTTTTCTCCAAATCTTCTCCGACCTTCTTTACGTTAGAGCAAACACTAACAAACTTATCAAAACACCTTAGACACATAAAATCAAATCCTGATATCATGCTCTAACCTATATAACACTCAAAATACAAAAACATAATCACACTAACACAATTCTAAAACTAAACTTGCACAAATCATCTAATAAACAACTAAAAACATACTAAATTACCTACTAAAACATAATGCAACCTATAACTATCATTTCCTCCTAAGAGTATTACACGTGTTTCATGATGGAGTCACCAATTTCCATTACTAAAGCTAAGTCATTTATCAATTAGCTAATAGGTAACAACCTTAGCCTTTGAGGCTCACTTTTTCAGACGTTTAGGGTGACATGCTAACATGGTCTGTCACCAAAGGTAAGCTTCTGTGCATGTCTCTTTTTTGCTTCAATTCATATCCTGGTTGTAGTAACCGGTTTCTAAAATATTATTGAGGGTTAGAATCTTAGGCCATTGAGTCATATGAGTTTTATCATTTGAGAATTTATGAGGTGCATTTCATTCACAGGAATAAGATTCGTATACATACATGAATCATGATTTACAAAAACATTGCAAAGATTGTATGTGCACTCAATTAACATATTCCGGGTTATAAAAGGTTTAAAATGGTTACGATATGATTGTGTATTGTTTATGTCTTGAATTTTGGTTTGATGGATTACAATTAGTAATTTGGAATTAATTGTTATAATTGGGAGATTGATGAATTAATATATATATTTGGACTAGGACAAATGTCAAGTGGCAAGATAAGTTGACACATGGTAGTAGAAATAAGTGACACGTGGTAGTAGGATTGAGTGACAAATGACTTAGATAATTAGGTGAAAAATGGCTTAGGGAACTAAGTGATAAATGGACTAGATATTTAAGTGACATTTGGTAGTTTAAAAAGAGGACATATAGCATAGTCCTTTACTTGACACGTGTCATGACTAATGTCTTAACACTTACCATACACCTATACCCCACGACACCCACATATATGGATGACCATTTTCTCTTTTGTTTTCTCTACATGCTATCTTCTTCTTCCTTCTCACATTATCGACACACACACATAACCCTCAGAACTTTGAGTTTTTCCCAAAATTCTGCTCTTTGGCACTCTAATATTCTGTTGTCTTCATCTTGTTACTAAAAACCCATCCAATTTCCACCTTAAATTTGGGATGATTTTGCATACATGAAGGGCTAGGTAGACTTGAAGAATTGAGCTAAAATTGGAAGCTAAATAAGTAAGTAAAGTGTTGTTCTTTATGGCATGCTGTAATAGAATGATTATGATGATTGAACTAGGATGGATTATATATGATGTTGATGATGAAGTGTGCTGGAATATGAAGGATGAACTTGGATACTTTTATGCTTTGTTCTTAGTGTATAAAAACTATGGGTTATAAGTTGTTATATGGATGAATTAGATTGGGATTTGAAGTATAATGAAGGTGAATTTATACTAAAGAAAGGAGCTAGTGTAGTATTCTTGAAATAGGAAAGAACTAATATTACATGTATGATAGTTTTTGTTTTGTTTTGATGCATGAAAGACAATAGTTTATGAGTTGCCAATTGAATAATTTTGAGTTAGAATTAGAGATGAAATTGATGAGGAATTGGAGTGTAATTAAGGTATAATTGAGTTATAAATTAATGGACTATTATGAAGATGTTTAAATTTCAAGGAAGTGGATGGTGAACCTTCAGTTCACTTATCCCACAATCGTGAAATCTACATTAACTCCTTCCCACAATCGTGGGCAATGCTTTGAAGTAAAAAAATTTTTTTGTGTGATTATTGAATTAACTAAGGATAAGTCACTTTACTTTAGTGCATTTGGACTTGATTGAGGCTTGAAATGAACTTAGATAGTTGCTTGATTAATTGGTTAAGGGTTTGATAAGTTTAGGTTGTTAATTAATGTTATAACTTAAGGAATGGATTGTTTTGATATCAATGTATCTAAATCTGGAATTTATAAGTTGTTAAAGGAATAAAGGTGTTCTTATAAATACAAATATGATCCAAAGGATATAAGTAATGTATTAGGAATGAATGAATAAGAATTAGGAAATTGTGTGAATATATATAATGCTAGAAAATGGTTGGTGAATGTATGGTTGATGAATGTAGAATAATCAAGTTTACTTAAGGTATAAACCTAATTGCAGATTAGTTATATCCAAACTATGTTGTATGAATGGTTAAGATTTGTGAATAAGGATAAATACCTGAAAAGTCAATTGAGCATGCGTTGAATATGACATATATGCATGTGTATGATTGAATATTTATATGATTGATCAATTTTGTAATGTGTAAAATATGTGTGTATTGCATGAATAAAGAAACACAAATTGATTGTCAGCATCCAGACATTACCAAGTCATCAAGGAAATAGCTTATCTAGAGCATACTGTGAGTTAACCTAGATGTTTTCTCACAATGACTGAATTGTTCTCGATTAAAATTTAGATATTAAACTGTTATTGATATGATTGTGATAATTTCGAACATTAATGTTCTGAGGAGTTTGATATTCAGGATTATATTGGAAGTGCTTTCTAATTGTATGTGAATATGAAAAATGTGTACTCAACTAAATGTTGAATGTCGGACTCAGATCCGATGAATGTGATAAATGACTGGTCACAATCAATGAAAGTTATTGATAGCAGATTATGTGAATTGATGCATTCCATCACATTGTTATACATGATCAGATAAAAGAGTTGTGACTAGAGTGACCAGTGTGAAAAATAGCTTAAAGCTAAAAAATGTGCACAAAGCGTCACGAGCTCAGTTATTAATAAGTCAGGTATCCACAATAGGTAAGGGACAGAATATGAAATGAGCCTGGTAACTACAATAGCTACGGGATAGTAAATAAGTGCTTAGTCACAACAAGTAAAAATGAAAGTGGAGTCACATGTGCATTTGCATTTATATATGTATCAAGTGAATGATTGCGAAGAATTTTTGAATTGGTTGATATAATGATATGAAATGTTTGTGTACATGTTGATGATATGAATGATTGAGATAAATGATTAGATTATTCTAAAATTAGATAAATGATTAGATTATTCTGAAATTATTATATGAAATGTTTATAATTTATGATGTATGTTGTGCTATGGTATTCAATATTGAATGATGTGATACACCTACCGAATTGGGAAATACACTTGTGAATTTGGTTTATATTTATGATATATGTGTTCTGACTTGAGTGAGCACATCGATGATAGTTCACTCACTGAGTTCGTAAACTCATCAAAATTGTAATGTTGATTTTCATTTATAAGTGAGATTTAGCTTCTAAGGTGATATAATAGAAGTCTAGTACTGTAAATTTTGAAAACAAGAATGACTCAAAGGTCTGGCCAGTTGATACCTACGGAGTCTAAATAGAATACTTTTGTTTAGCTTCTCCTTTCATGATGAACTTTTTGTATAGACTTTAAACTCACAAATGTTATGTTATGTATAAATATGGATTATGAAATGTAATGACAATGTGAATAAGTTTCATTAAGTGCACATTAAATGAAATGAAGAGGTTTGATCTTTAGAAATACTTACGTTCTATATGATGCAATAATAAGTTGATGTAATTGCTCTAACATGCCATTTTCATAGGGTATGTACTTGAATGTGCTCTGGATGTTCAGGCATATGCTCTATGGTAGTGGTATGTTACATTTTTAATATCAGAGCATGGTTTGGCATCCTCAGGGACATATAAGAACATTTAGACATGATATATAATGAGAGACTCGTATAGTGATCACAATTATTATTTGTTATAAGTCATCTGCTATAGGAGATTGAGTCGTAGAGTCAACTGATCTTAAGTTCATAGGAGCCAACAGAGAGTCTCCAGTACCTTAGTTTGAACAAATGCATCTGAGAATTCTTAAGAGGAGAAAGAGGAGGTATGATAAACTTAGGAAGCGGGAGGTTATAGACTTCTATGGAAGTATAGACCTACGGAGGCAGAACATTAGTTCGAAAGAATAGAGCGGGTGTTTGATCAGATGGATTGCAAGTTTGACGAAAGATTTGACTACGTAGTTTCACTAATCCAAGATCTGGTTTATCAGTGGTGGAAGACTGTTCCCGACAGTTCCACCCAACCTTGTAGATTGACGTGGGAAGATGTTCTGAAGGTTTTTAAGAACTATATGCCAACGATCTATTTGAATAGAAAGATGAAGGAATTCCTAGATCTAAAATAGGGAAGTCTTACTGTAGCTGAGTATGAGGTGCAATTTAATAAATTAATAGGGTATGCTACTACTTTAATTTTGACCGAGGAAGATAAGTGTAGGCGATTTGAGGATGGATTGAATATGAAGATCAGAATGAGGTTGCCTATTACTAATTTGAGTAGTTTTATTGAGCTGAGAGTTGCCTTAATTCGAATTGAACAGTTACTGAAGGATGGACAAGGAGAGTATAGGTAGGAGTTTAGAATTAAGAGGCATGGTGAGTTTCAAGTTAATTCTAGCAGGAGATTTAGTAAATGCCAAAATAGATCATCACGATCACAACTAAGATCGAGACAGTCAGGGTTTAGATGGAGAGGCGGTTTTGTTCATGCTGGCATTGGTGGAGGTAAAGTATCTGAAGGGCAAACACAATAGATGCCTAGTTGTAAGCATTATGAAAAGAAATATGGTGGAGAGTGTTGGAAGATATCAGGAGCTTGTTTGCATTTTGGTTCTTTTGAGCATCAAATTAGAGACTATCCTGCGATTTTGGGAGCACAGTCTAGAGTGAAAGGAGGATCAATGACTGAGACTACTGTTTAGTAAAGTAGAGCTAGTGGAGCAAGACAGAGAAGCAGAGGTAGGGGTAGAATAAGTTCAGCAGGTCCTAGTGTTAGAACTAAGGTGCGGAGTAACCAATCGCAGTCCTAGGCTAGGATCTTTGCTATTACTAGACAGAAGGCACAAAATTTCCCAGATGTTATTGCAAGTGTGTTACATGTCTTTCAATTTGAGGCATTTGCATTGTTAGATCCAGGATATACGCATTCATTTATCACACCACATTTGGCATCTAAACTATATTGTGAGAGAAAGATGTTGAAATGTGACTTAGAGATAGGGTCGTAATGAATTGTTATACTAAAGAATTCATTCTTAAATCCCCTAATCAACCAAGAGTAATATTTTGAGGTGTTAGTCAAGTAGTGCCAGCTAGATTGATTCCATCAATGAGTGCTTTTAGGCTGATTAGAAATAGGTGTGAGGCTTATCTAGCCTATGTAACTGATACCTAAACTGAGCAGACAATACAAGATATTCCTATTTTTAGGGGATTTCCTAGATGTGTTTCCTACTGAATTACTGGGATTACCCCTAGATAGGGAAGCAGAGTTCACTATTGACTTTGTTCTAGGTACTACTCCTATATCTATTCCTCTGTATAGGATGGCACTTGTGGAGTTTATGAAACTTAAGTCTCAGTTACAGGAGTTGTTGGATAAGGGTTTTATCAGACCCAGTGTGTTACCTTGGGGAGCTCCAGTTTTGTTTGTGAAGAAGAAGGACGGGACTTTGAGATTATACATTAATTATAGGCGATGTAATTGGGAGATAGTAAAGAATAAATATCCTTTCCCAAGAATAAATGATTTATTTGATCAGTTACAGTGAGCTCTAGCGTTTACTAAACTAGATTTGAGATTAGGGTACTATCAGTGGATGATAGCATAAACTAGTGTACTAAAGAGTGCATTTAGAACTAGATATGGGAACTTTGAGTTGGCAGCTTTTATGGCAATGATGAATAAAGTGTTCCAACTTTACTTAGATCATTTTGTGATTGTATTCATAGATGATATTTTGGTGTACTCGAAGAGTAGAGAGAAACATTTTGAGCATTTGAGGTTAGTCTTACAGATAATGAGGGAAAAATAATTGTATGCCAAGTTCAGAAAGTGTGAATTTTGGCTCGATCAAGTAGTATTCTTGGGTCATATGGTACTTAGACAAGGCATATAGGTAGACTTAAAAAAGGTTGAGGTAGTAATAAAGTAGGAAGCCTCAAGAAATGTGTTTGAGATTCAGAGTTTTCTTGGGTTAGCAGGTTATTACATAAGGTTTGTTGAAGGGTTTTCATTGATCTTATCCCTTTTGACAAAGCTTCTGAGGAAAAATGTACCATTCAAATGGACTGATGAATGCCAAAGGAGTTTTAAGGAATTAAAACACCGATTAACTATAACACCAGTGTTAGCTATTCCATCTGATCTGGAGGATGTAGTATATAGTGATGCTTCACATCAGGGGTTAGGATGTGTTTTGATGCCTTATGGCAGAGTGATTATATATGTATCGAGATAGTTAATTTTTTATGAGTTCAAATATCCAGTTCATGATTTAGAACTTGCTGCAATGGTGTTTGTTTTAAAGATTTGGAGACATTTTCTATATGGTGAAACATTTCAGATATTTACAGATCATAAATGTTTGAAATATTTATTGAGTCAGAAACAACTGAATATAAGACAAAGGCGATGGATTGAATTGCTTAAGGATTATAATTGCATGATTGAATACCATCCTGGTAAAGCTAATGTCGTAGTTGATGCATTAAGTAGGAAATCCAATAGTAGTGTGGCTCAAGTTCAAACATCGAGGTTACCAAACCTAGTACAACTAAGAGCATTAAATGTTGAGCTAAATTTAGGGCAGAAAGAAGCATTGTTGGCTACATTGAAGCTTATACTGATATTATATGAACGGATCAGAAAAGCTCAAAGCAAGGATCCAGAAGTAGTAAATAGAATCCAAATTCTAAGTTTGAGTTGAGGGACAATGCAATATGGTTGAAGCAGAGATTGTGTATACCTAATGTTGATGATCTGAGAAAAGAAAATTTGGAGGAAGCACACATAGTAGCTTATGTTATGCGTCCTAGTACTACTAAGATGTACAATATGCTGAAACAACATTTTTGGTGGCCAAGGATGAAGAAGCAAGTGGCTGAATCTATTGCCAAATGTTTGACATGCCAACAAGGGCCGGCTCTGGGCATGGGCAGGGCGGGCACCTACCCAGGGCCCATCCTTATAAATGATAAAATAGGGCCTATTTTTATCCTCATAAAAAATAAAATGAAACAAAATATGGCCTACTCTCGACTTTATAAAGAACTACAAAAGGGTCTATATTTTATTTATTTTTATTCTTTGTGAGGGCCCAAAACTAGGCAAAAATAGGAACTTTTTTTTTACTTTGCCCAGGGCCTATAAAATATCAGGAACGGCCCTGTTAGGCTTCGGTTAGAAAGTTACAATCATTAATTATTTTGGAGTGGAAATGAGACAGGATTACTAAGGATTTCATTATGGGTTTGTCGAGGACTCCCAAGGCAATATGATGCCTTATGGGTCATTATTGACAGATTGATGAAGTCAGCTCATTTCTTATGTTGGCCCCAGGTCTCGGTCCTTGTTTTATGGTGACAAGGCACCAAAATTGGGAAACTTTTAAATAAAAGTATATATATATATATATATATATTAACATCAAGATAAAAAGAATTAAATTTTTGGTGGGAATAAAAACAAATAAACAAATAATTAAATAAAAAAGAAATGCAAAAGTCACAGGCGTGACTTAAAAAAAGTAATGACCTTGAGAACAAGACTCACAGCTATGAGAAGGGGAGGAGTCGCAATCGTGCTTGTGCACGATCGCGACTTTTGGTGAATAGTGGTGCGTTGCGATCGTGCTTGGGATTGAAAGTTATGATGTATTGAAGTAGGAGTGTGCAGCCAAGAAAGTCGCATTCGTGCACTACTTCAATCCATCATAACTTTCAATCCCAAAGCTTGAAAATTATAAAATTTATGTCGTTAGAAAGCTAAGAGAAAGATCTACAACTTTCATGAATAAAATTTTGTCAAATTCTGCCTAGATAAATATAGTTTATTTATTGAAGTTTCAGAACACATTTTATTCCCTTTTTCCTCTTTCCCGTCTACTGTCAATATATATAACTGCTAACTATAACAAAAGACCCGAATCCAACAATTAAAACCATTCATACAAAACTCCCAACTTAACCAATTTCTTAAGAAAAATCTATTCAAAAGTCCATAACAACAATCATTTTTATTCCCAGCCGAAAAATAGAAATTTTAACAAAAAAGGAATTTGAACATGAACAGAAGAAAATTTTCAACTCTTACTGTCATTCATTTCTTAAATAAAACAGAGTATGTACATTGCTCAAATTACAAAAAAAGCCACATCAGTAGCATAATACAAAAATACAATTGGATACTCGTGCTTAACATGCTTATAAAGCTACCAAAAAATGTTCCAAACTATCTTAGTTACAAGTGAAATATTTCTTGGAGATTTGCCGGAGTTTTTGCAAGGTTCACTATTAATCTGCTGATTCTTACACCTGCAACGTGGAAAATGATGGGGTGAGTTAGGAAGCTCAGTGGCTAATACTTTTATAGCCATTGGTGATGAGCCACCAATGGCTATAAAAGTATATAGCACCTTAATCTGGAAATTTTTAACATATCCGCAATTCCAGCTCATTGAACACATAATAAAAAATATGTTATCACATAAATCATATCATGTATTTTTCAACCATTAGAACAAAGCATTCAATCATATATCATGCTCAGCTATTCACAATGAAATGCATAAACAATATGGCTCAAGAGAATCCCATAAAACAAAATGGCGAAACCAAAGTTTACACTATAAACAGAATAAGTTTATTTTTCGGAGCTCATGTGCCACAAGCGGGTAGCTGGGAGAAGGCTTTAGGTCAACGTGCACATGAAGAACAAAATGGTATCTCTCTTACACACACAAGCAAATTTTTCGAAGCTTATATATTCCATATCATACTCATACTTTCATGTTTTTATGCTTTTCTTCTGTTCATTAATACCAAATATAGAAAAATCTTTCAAAGTAAACATAATAACAAATCACAATGCATTTTTCCCATATTCACAGTGTTTCAAAAATAAGCATTTAAGAACATATAAACATATAATAGATCAGCCCATCATCACAATAACCATAAACATATTACCCACCTCTTTACTTATAAATCTAAGCTCAAACTTGTCTTTCCTCTTGTTCTTGCCTTCGACTTTCTTGGTTCTCTTCAAACAACCATATTTTCATTCAATCAACATACATGAATAGAACTTTCATAAAACTTTATTATCTAAAAATAAGCTCAGACTTAATCTACTCTTAGTTTATCTAAGCTATAAGAACTAAGATCTAGTTAAAAGTTTATAAAAATCTAGGAATATAACTCTCTTGTTTCTCTTCTTTCTCTCTTCATTTTCACCACATAACCTATTTTCTCTACTTCCTTCTTCTATCAAAACAAGAGAAAAAGATAGAGGTTATGTAAAAAAAACTCAGCTAAATCTTCTTTTTCTTTTTCTTTTTCTGTTTTTGCTTCTCTTCTTCTACTTCTTTCTACATTTTTCTTCTCTCTCCTTTCTTATTTTTCATGACTCTCTCTCTCTTTTTCCTAACCTCTCAAACACGTCTCTCCCTTTTTCCTTGTTGTTACACGACTCTCTTCCTCTTTCTTTATCTTCTTGTAGGTTCTTCTACGATTTCTCTCTTTCTTTCTTTCTTACACGACTTTCTTTAACTTCTTTCTTATAAATTTTAAGACAACTTCTCGCTTTCCAAACTTACCCTTCCATATTTAATCTAATGCCTTCTAACTCCTTAACTTAATTCTAACCTTCCATTTAATCCATGCAACCATTTGTAATTAAAAATATTCATAAATGAACTCCATAAATTTCTAATTCAAAAATTCTGATTTTTACTCATGACTAAACGCCAACGATTTCTCATTTAATATTTCTAATTTCCAAGATAAGTTCAGGGTCCAACATCTTACCTGTGAGAGAGAATAACACACTAGATCAGTTAACTCGTAGGTATGTAAATGAGATAGTAAGATGATATGGAGTTCCAATATCTATTGTATCATATCTAGATCCCATATTTATTTCTAGATTTTGGGACAGTTTACAAACAACATTAGGTACAAAGTTGAACTTTAGTATAGTATTTCATCCTTAAACAGATGGATATAGTGAGAGGACAATTAAGACTGTTGAGGATATACTCAGAGCTTGTGTTTTAAAGTT
The DNA here is from genome assembly GCA_027576715.1 of Erythroxylum flavicans. NCBI lineage: Eukaryota > Viridiplantae > Streptophyta > Magnoliopsida > Malpighiales > Erythroxylaceae > Erythroxylum > Erythroxylum flavicans. The sequence continues at coordinate 15,146 of JANZXP010134280.1, forward strand.
TCAAGAAGCATAGGATCAATATGTAGCTAACATCAAATTTGCATATAATAATCATTATCATAGTAGTATTGGTATGGATCTATTGTTAGGTTTGCCATGGCTGCATGCATCACATGCATGCGTATGTAGTAGAAGTGTCGAAATCTAGATTTCGACACCATAACAACCCGAAAATCATAGAATCATACATGCATGCATGGATATGTAAAGCACATGAAATATAAAACATTGTTTACGTTTTGTTTCTCCTCCTTTCTTGTTTCTTCTCCTTGTTTGGGTTGTTGCAAACACC
>JANZXP010134289.1:0-15434 GCA_027576715.1 Erythroxylum flavicans
CTTTCAGTCCTGATATCAAAAAAATGCATACTTTATGGAAATAGAAAGCTAACAAGAAGCTCTCCAACTTTCATGAATACCAAATTATCAAATTCTTCCTAAATCAACCCCAATTAAATTTCTAAAATTTCTGCTCATAAAATTCAACTTCAGGTCATTACCATTCATTGTTCATGCCTACACCAATGTTTACTTTCAAGTCCAAATTAAACACTCTTAAGGATAGAACTAAACTTCACTTTCTTCATATGAAATGTAGCTACACTCTTCTAGTTTCTTTTAAGCCAAAAATCAGATCATTTGCACATCCACGTAGAGAGTTATGACAAAAACACTGAAATGACACAAAAACACAAAATTTCCATCCATTGCAATATTTCTTCAATCCATGCCTATAGCAAAATCCATGCCACATTAACCAATAAAAGCCAACATTTATAAATCAAAATTTCACTTTTTCTCTAGGTAATTTCGATTTTGAATCACCCACAGATTAGTGGATTGAGAATAAATTTAGGTATTATGTGTTTTGCATTTGCTTTTTATTTCCTAATAACTACGCATGCTTACCATTGAATTGAAATGTTATACTGCGCATAATTGGTGACTTTCACTATAACTTTTTCTCCTTTTATTGCGTAAATAGTAGGCCCTAGAAACCCAATAGTTTAACATTCTTCACTTTAATATGAAATAATAGAAGAAAGAACCAATTAAGGTCATAAATGTTTGAACGAATGCCCAAAAGAAAAAAAATTGCACAAGAATCATTTTTCGCATGTTAATGATGATCAGTGCATGACTGCATGCATTTAACTCACATCAAACTGATACTTCTTTATAGCAACTTCAACTGGAAAACAAAAGAAACCCAGAATTCCAATAAAAGAAAAGGTTAACCCTGCCATGGATCTTCCAATATTTGCCATTTTTCCTGCCAACGACATACTTGCATTTCCTACCTACTGATGAAGTATATCAGATGAAAACACAAAGCATTTAAAAAGGATGTATAGAGGAGAAAAGATCGACTGTGTGTTCATAACAAAAAAGGGTGTGGATGATAAGGTAGAAGAGATTAACACAACAAATTCATGCTTCCATAAGCATCGAGAGCTATCAGTGGAGCTTATACACACAGTTTGTTTCTAAATTTGCAGGTCTTAATTGCAACTATATCTCACAAAACCAACTACATATCGTAGCCCGACTCTCCGTCAACTCGACAACTGCTAGAAAAATTAAAAAATATGAAAAGTTACAGAATCTTGTATTTGTAAAATTCAAAGTTTGGAAATCCAATCAAAGCAATTGAGAAGAAACAAGTCATAGTAAAAACAAGTAAGGATTTGAAAAAATTCGCAGCATAGAATATATCGCTAGCACAACCTCAAATCCTACAAGCACAAACCGAAGCATTTTCATTTTAATTATGTTAAAATGGAAGGGAAAAAATGAATAAGGACTCCAAATAACATTGACTTCCGCTTTTACCATCGATAAAATATGGAGCCGGTTGGTTTTAACACTAATCAAAATCTTATCTCTGTACTCTACAGAGATTAACACAACAAATTCATGCTTACATAAGCATCAAGACTATCGGTGGAGCTTATACACACAGTTTATTTCTAAAGTTGCAGATCTCAATTGGAAGCAAAATACTGAAAGAGACTTCATGGCCACTGATTGGCGTAGAGCCTGGGATTCTTAAAACTTATAAAAGATTTTACAGGAATATGAAAATTGTTATCAGTTTTTTATTCTTCTTTTCCTTAAGATGCCAGAAGTGAACCCAAAATACCCTCATATCCTCAATAAGATGCTTAGCATAGAAACATATTGTTGATGTAAGGATAATCCAATTCAACAAAAATATTTGAGGAGAAACATCAATCTTAAAGTAAGAAATTTTATGGGGACCATGTAAAAAACTTATAAGGAAAACCTTGTCTTACTTCTATAATACTGACAACTAATTTGTCAAATTCCATGCATCTGATCAATTTACTCACTAACAATTAGTCTTTTTACATGTAGGCTCTTACTTGATTACTATATTATATAATCTATAAATAATTCATCTTAAAGTTTAATTTTTTCTTTCTGTATCTTGGCAATAAATTGCACATAACGTCTAATCCTCTATGAAACATTTACTCTAAGTTGAACCAAAAAAAATCAAACCAAAGAAAAATAATTTTAAAAATTGAGCAACAAATGAATGTAACCTGGCCTATTTTGAGGTGAATAATGTCATCCAAGGTAAGTGGTTCTCCAGTTATTGGACATCTTCCATAATCCTACGAACGGTTAACAAATATTTGTAGATATTCAAAAAAGATATTAAAAAAACAATTAGTAAATAGAGTAGTTGGGATGAACAAACCGAAATGTGTCTATGGATTAAACATTTCTTATACACAAGGCCAGAACTTTTGGAGACCAATCTACCAATAATTATGAAGAAAAAACATTGAATAAGCAACAGAAAAATCAGAATACACATCATGGAGTTTTTAGATCATTAAAAATTTTTCAGAAGCCAAAAAATCTTAACAAACTGATATGACAAATAGCAAAGTTATGAATTCAAACAAAAAAAACTGTTTTGGGGATTCAAAGGCTTTTGATCTCCCAGAGGCACAGACAAAAAGGCAAGGAGGGAAAGAATGAAATACTACAACATCCCATAAAAAAAGAACAAAATATTGAGTAAAGATTTAAAGCCAGAGCCAATGATTTAAAAAGAAAGAAAAGAGCTTTAGAGATCAGAGTGAGTTAGCTGAAGAAATGGATAAAGATACTTACATGGAATGAATCCGACCAAGAGGAAACAACATAGAGAATGATGTGTTGGGTCAGTACTAAGAATATCAACAATATTAGATTTTTTTGATTGAAGTATTTGGTTGTTTGGTCTTGTTTTGCATCTTTTGGAGGTTTACTGATAGTGTTGGGTATTCTCTGAGACAAAGAAAGAAAAGAAAGAAAGAGCACACACCTGAACGAGATCGCTTTCGCCTTGCCTTTTGGTAAACTTGCGAGAGAGAGAGAGTCAACTCACAGCAAATCTTAAAAGCAGACACGATTTACCGACGTAGGAGTCTCCGATTAGCAAAAGCTTAAATAGATAATCGCTACAGAAACCCAAAAAAATAAGAAATGAACTTGGAAAAAAAAAGAGAAAGAAAGAGTAGAGTTGAGTAATGGGCTTACTATTCGTTGCCTATGATTGACGACGAGAAATACAAAATTATTGTGGGAGAAGAAGATAGAAAAGTGTGAAAGTCGATCCGAATAAAGAGCATGAAAGAGCCAAGGAAGAAGACTCTAGAGAAAACCAGATATGAGACGTCAAAGAGTAAAGAATAAAGAGGGCAAAATGGACATTAAAATTAAAAAAATATCAGTTGATACGTTAAAACGCTCCTCTCCCCAAGCTTCGTCAAATTCAGCTAGTTAGGTTGAATCAGCTAACCAAACCAGCTGATAACCAAACAACTCAAATAACTTTTTTACATGGTCAACTAGCTGATTTGAGTAAATCAGCTATTTTTTAGCTGATCAACTATCATCCAAACGAGACCTATAATCTGAATTACAGTGAGATGGGTTTTTAGTAAATGTGTTAAATTTCGGGCATGAATGGACGACCCATTAAACCCGAAAAATGAAATGCACCCAAGTGTTTGATTAATACGCTGCCCACCCAGACCCAGTTCTTTTAAGAAAATGATTTGTCACTTTTTGAACGAGGATACAAGTTAACAACAATGTTATAGATAACGTATTGAATTTAGTATCGAATTTAATTTTGGTAAGATATGATACCCAAATTAGTTAATATCAAGCACCATTTTAAATAATTTTTTAAAATTATAAAATAATTTGTAAATTTTATAAAATTACAAAATAATCTTATATTGTGTTATATAATTCTTTACTTTACTTCAATCATATCTTAAGAAATTATAATAATATAGTTTTGATATAACAAATAATTCTTTATTTTTATTAATATTTTCTTTACATATTTATTATAAATTAAAATAAATTTAATTTCAAATATTATCTTTGCATGTTTCAAAAGTTATTATAATATTTTCATATGTATCTATTAAAAAGTATACATATTATTAATATAAAATATATTAATATTTAATATTTAATATAATTGTATTAAACTAATATATTTAGTTTTGCAATTTATAATCTCTTTGTATAAGTCTAATGACATAAAAAATTTATTTAATACATTCTTATTTGTATTTTTATTATTTATTAAATAAATTATCGACAATTTTATCATATTCTTTTTTTATATATAAGTAATTATTATTTTATATAGGCGAAATTTTAAGTTTTTTTAATTTAGTCCTAAGGCTTTTTAAAGTTTATAATTATGATCGGTATTCTAGTTACTGACCAATATTGATCAGTATCAACCGAAAGAGTCAGTATTGACTAGTGCCAAAGTTCGATATGAAAATTTCTTATTCGGTGTTAATTTTTTGTGGATATAGCCTTAACCGTCCAATACGAAACAATATTCTAAACATTGCTATAAAGTGTGATATATTTTAAATTAATTATTTAAAATAAAAGTGATTATTTAATTTAAATATTTATTTTCAAAAAATTACTACTTAAAATTTTTTGAAGAATTCTTTTAACTCAAGATTTTTAAATTAGATTAATTGGGGAAAATAAATAAACTAGTAAAAGCCAAATGAATTGTACTGATTTTTATAATAAATAATATAAATTTGGATTAACTCTATAAGGATAAAGACAATATTCAGTTTCAATGGTAAGGAGAGTAAGAAATACAATATAAGAGTAGATGAGTAAGAATATATAACATAATAAATTTTATAAATCATTGTATAAATGATTAAAGTGATTTATATTGTAATTTAATTTCAAAAGAGTCATTGACAAGAAACTTGACATTAGAACGAGCGTGTAGGAGTTACCGTGCCTATTGTTATAAAGGACTTCTTATACATCAAGCTTATACCGAAATTGTGTTTACTCCTTTACACGGTAATCACATTTACATCCGTTTAAGTAAGAGTCAACCTTCACATGTGATTGTTGACCAACAAAACCTAGTTCTCGAATGTCTCACGACCTTTGAAGTGTTAATTCTCACACTCGAGTAAGAATATTGTGAAAGTATTAAATAATCGTAGGCAATAATAAACACACAAGAGTTATAGTAAAACTAACCTTTATTATTTCCTCAAAAGTATACAAAAGAATACTCGTTTTCAATGTGTTTTCTTCCCCTCTTATCCCCGTTCTCTTTAGGAACAAGATCAAATAAAATATTTATAGGCACCTCTAGCTTTATAATTCATAATCCTAATTAAATTGAATCAACTAGATCATCTTTATCCTTATCAGATTATATCACACTAACCAATATGATGACATCCTCATCTAATTATAACTTTATCTAATATGATTTATCTACGTCACTACCAATATTAAATTTAATTAGGAATTACATCCATATATATGAAGAACTATCTACATGGTCTTTTTCTTTTAAAGCTAATATATATCTACTGTGATCTTATTTGCTATATCATCCAAGATTTCTCCTTGATGTCTATCCATTTCTATCATCCAAGATTTCTCCTTGATGTCTATCCATTTATAATAAGTCATTTAAGTCTAAAGCCTTTCATATCATACTAGTTTGGTCCAATGCTTAACCGTAGTAAGTTCATTAGTTATGGTTTGTTTATTTGAGCACAAATTAAGTCTTTAATGATAAAAAAACACACGCAAGAGGAGGTGAATTGTGTGTGACAAAATTTTTTTTGCAATTTACTTTTAATTAAAAAAAGACAAGGGCCTATCTATAATTAAGATAGTAGGAGCTTGTTGTGCGATAGAATCCTATTTAAACAAAAGGAGCATGCTAAGCGAAAAAAAACTTATCAAACGACAAGACATACTAAACGAAGAGTTTTGTTAAAAACAATTTAAAACAGAAGGCACCTGTTAAAACTAAAAAGAACCTCTTGCAAATTGAAAATAAAAGGAGTCAGTTATAAAGTGAAGGAGTCTCTTGCTAAAATAAATACACATATAATATAATGTGGAAATTTAAAAGTCAAGAGAAGAGGGAGAAGGATGCAGTTGATTGATACTGGTTCGGTTTACAACCCAAGCCTATGTCTAATCTTCAAGTATCCAACTTGAGTGTTTTACTATAAAATCAACTAGTAATTTGACGAGCTTCTCCAAGCTCATAAGTTAATATTTTTCAAGATTCTTTAACCTTCCACACTAGAATTATTTCATTAGCCTCTACAAGCTCTCAAATAAAAAATGAGGTTTGCTTGATATGAGCTTCAGTAATCTCTCTCAACAAAATTTCACTTTCTGACGCACAAGAGAATTTTTTACAAAGATATCACTTTCAAGAATTTATATGCTTTTGATGAATTTTAACAATATAGCTTTGTAAGCTTTTGTATCATTCAGTTCTTCTTGTTCATAGTTGCATTGACTTTTCCTTAAATAAGCATTTCCTTCCACTAGCTGTTGCTTCACTTGCATCCTTTGTCAACTAGATCAATTTGAATCTGAATAATTTTGACGTTTATCTTTGCTAAAATTCTTCCAAGGATCACAGAGCTAATATGCGACCTTCATAATTAGTAGAATCCTTTCGGATAAACCATTTTTAATAAGAAAAGTTCATAATTAAGGTTCCTGCAAGAAAGAAAGCATATTTTTTATGATTTTATTTCTTTTTTGAGAATTAACCCGTTAACAATAAAAGGAAATAAATCTAATTTGAATTTTGAAATATTATATAGTTATCATCAAAATTGTTAATCATAATCCTCGAGCTAACAATCTCCCCCTTTTTTATAATGACAAGCAATAACAAATATATTTTTCAAAATTCAAAGAGATGATAGATGATTTCGAAAGATATCTATGACTTTTGTATGTTTAGACTAATCAGAAGGAATTGTCTTTTAAGAAAGGAACCTATTGTTTATATATCATAGATTTGCACAAGTTCAACAGCAGAATCAATCACATATATAATCAAGGCAACATTGAGAAATATATCATCGTATATGCAGAAATATGAAAAAATATATCCACATAAACTCTCCTCTTTTTTCATTATCAAAAAAATAATAAAAGGTATAGGAAGGAAGTGAAATAAAACAAATCTAGCAAGCCAGGCAGAGAACAAAAGTAATAGAGTTAATGAAGGGATTCATAGATTTTTCTCAATAAAATTTGCATGTTATCTATTTGTTTTTGCATCTGTGCTTGATTAGCTTGAATATCCTTCAGGTGTTGTTAAAGATTTACATTATTTTCATCCTGAGGAGGGACAAGAGTTTGTTGGTCTGAAGCAGGATCTAAGTTTTCTGCTACTCTTTCAGATCTTTTGTCTACCTAGACATTATTTTGCAATCTATATCCAAATTGATAGGGAATAGAAGGGTGAAACTTAACCGGTGCATACCAATTTGGATTTGCAAAAGGAACTCCATAATGGTTGAAAATTTTAGTGAGCAACATTCCAGAAGGTAGGCAACTGGTGGTATTCTTATGATTCCCTTTATCCACCATAAACTTTAAGATCATAGCTAAAAGATTTATTATGTTTCCATTTAGCAAATTATACACCATATAAGTGTCCAACAGACTGCACCTTTCAACTGAGCTACTCTTGGGAAAAATTGAAGTAGCTGAAAGCAATGCAAGGCATTGTGGTATTAAGTCTAATTGTCTGCTCCATGGTCTCCCATCTTAGATGTTTTTAGCATGAAGCTAGATGGATTTGACAACTTCGACTAACTTCAAATCATCAACATCCCACTTATAACAGGAAAAATTAGTTCTCCCCATAATAGCTACTTTTAGTATATCTCCTAAGATTTCCTCAAAAATTAAAATTTCACATTCATGCGCTCATGAGACAATGGCTAATTTTCAAATAATTTCTTCCTTTTTCAAATATTATGACTAGCTCATTGCATACTATTTCATTTAATTTAAGAAAATTTTCCTAATCGATGGCAACAAAGTAAGGAGAGATAGGTATACCTAAGTCATCAAATATTATGGGAGACAAGATTAGCCCAGCAACCACCTTTCTTTTCTTGTACTGCATTTTGTAGCGAACTTCAGCCTTTGTTGATTGAAACATTTTTGTGGTATTGACGTCTTTCCTTTTTGTGCATCTATTTTTATCTTCTTTGCCCTTTTTTCTTTAGGAATCATCTCTTCATGAAACAACTTATTTCTATTAATAGTTTCTTCAGTCACATGAGCTTTTCCCTTTTTTATTTCTTCCCTTTTTCTTTTTTGGATTCTTTTTCCTCTTTCTTTTTAGCATCAGGGTTTTCTTTTTGTTCAGAAATTTTCTCGACTTGCTTTACAAGACTTCCTCTAGTTCATGGCTGTCTAATCAATCGAGAATGTTTTTAATATGAATCATCATCGTTTATAACCCACTGCACTTCTAATACTTGGGGTTTAGAGGGGATAAGTTCAGTAACATGAGCTTCACCATGATCATCAGTAGAAGTTGGAGTTTTCTTTTGTCCTTTTGATCTGGTTCATGCCATTGTAGAAGAGTTTGGTGAAGTTTGAGAGAGAAAATAAGAGGCAATAAGAATACAGAGAGAATAAGTAGCACAAATGAGAATAACAGAGACGAGAGAAGTTTGCTTAGGGTATACTAAGTGATTCTTGAGCGTTGATCTCGTGAGAGGATAAGTAGACGTACAGTCAAAAAGAGGAAGGATAATCAGTTGCGTATCTTCTGACAGTCTCGTATGTAAATTTGTCAGATTGCACACGCGTTTTTGAAAAAGCTGAATGACAGTGCGTGTCAAGTGCACTGCAAAATTTACCTGACTCTGCACACTAAAATTTGTAGTTATAGAGAGTTAGGATCGAATCCACGGGGAATGTTTAGTTAATTTTCTTAACGAAATTAATTGATGCAAGGAAAATATAAAGGGGGTTTGGATTTTTAAGCAATTTAGAAACTAAAGAAAAAGTAAACTATCAAAACAAATTAAAATAACCAATCGAAAATGAGCAAAGTGTTGAATATAAGTAAGGTCCAGTTTTAGGGTCAATCTCAGCCTAAACATGATCAAGCATATTCTATCATTCTAACGTCTTTACAACTCTCTTAGGACTATTGATTTGAGACTAATAGAATGCTCTACTAATCTCGGGTTTCCCTTAGGTCGTGCTTAATCAAGATACGGTTATGAATTAAACCTAACTGCTGAATAACCTAGGATATGATTTTTAGATTCAATTTGGTAGCCGCTTTACGAATTGGAAAACGATCAATATAGGCAGTAATCTCACACGTTTGGGTTATCTAACCTAAGTTATGTTGTTCCTAACGATTAATGATCATTAGATGCTACACATAAACATCAAAAGTAATAATTACAGATTACATTCAATGTTTTAGCAATAGGTTCGAAATAAAACAATAAAAATAACATATTAAGATCATTCATTCAAAAACCTAATCCAATCAACACCAACAACACAACAATCTGAAAAGAAATTACAACCTTAAAGTGATAAAAATAGCTTAATCGTGACTTGGCGTCGATATTCCCGTTGAACCGGCATCGGAAGCTAGCCTTTCATTTCCATCTTCAAGCTCCAACAATCAACCTTAATAGCCTCCGTCTATGTAAAAAGAATTGAAGGAAGAATGACCACCGAAGTTGACTTTGGTTCCACGGTAATGTTCTCTCTTTTGTTCTATTTCACACCACTCTCCCACTATTCACGATGGGACACATAAAGAAGGTTGGCCAAACTACTATTCACACAAATTGCTTTCTCTCACACAACTCTCTTATCTCACGCGGCTCTCTATTCATGCTATTATTGTGTGATGTGACAAATTAATGCAATGGACCACTTCACTATTCACTTTTCAACTTCTCTGCTGTAAGTTTTAGGCTGCTCACTTCCAAATCATAGCTCTCTCTGTTTCTTTTCTTTATTCTCTTCTTCAGCCCTCCTATCCTAGCTCTCTATTTCATGCCCATCTTTGTTTCTTTTTTCTTCTTTCTTTATCCCTAGCTACGTTGAAACTAAAATGAAACAGCTCCATTCACGTTTCTTCACTCTAGCTCTAGTTCTCCCTTTTTTCAGCCTCCCCTAGCCGACACACACTTATCCCTTTTCTTCTTTTCTTCTCTCTTTTCAGCTAGGTTTCCCAAAAAAGAATTAATTAGATAGGTGGAATTTTTAAAATCAAAGAGCCCACCTCATATTGCTGTCCGCTTTTTGTCTTATCCTCCAAGTTTTTTCACGTTTTTTCTTTTTTTTTTCATAAGATATCTTGTATGGACAACTAGAATTTTGATGTAGCAAAATGGACAGCTAGTGTGTATACCATGCACTCATGTTACGTGTCCTCATCTACCCATTCTTTGCTTTATAAAGACAAAGAGTATAGAAATTGAAAAGATGACTTCAATGAGCATGCTTTTAGATCACTTTAATTTCTTCACTTTTAAAATGTACCTAAGATAAAAAATGAGCTAAAATGAGTATCCTAAGCATTTTTAAGGCACTAATCACTAAGTGTAGAAGATAAAATAGATCAACATTTAAACACATATCAAATTCTCCATACTTAGCTTTTGTACATCCTTAGGCAAAATTGTCAAAATTAAAATCACAAACCAACATTTTTACTTATTTTCCAAATCTTCCAAGAATAGATAATCATAAGTAAAGATGAATGACTTTCAAAACCTATAACAAAAACTCAACATTCAAGCTTCTACTCATGATCAATCAATATTCACCACCCTTAGAAACTGAGTAATCTAAAGGTAGACTTGGAAAAAAAGTGTTTAAACAAGATATTTCTGTGGGTACACTCAAACATCGCTCATGATCACAACAATCCATAATATTACATATCATTTCATTTCTCTACCACTAAAAGTCACATGCATAATCATTAATCAAAGGACTTTTCTAGGATTGTAATGTGGGTAAAGATAGGGTGGGATGCATTTTGGTTAATGTATTTGAAAGCCATTAAGCTAATGAAGCAAAAGTAATATTTAATGAAAAATCAAACACACAAGTTAGCATTCATTCAAAACTGGGTATCGTCAGTCATAAAGAATGCAACAACTATGTTTCGCAACTCAATTAGCTCTCACATCATAAACCATATGAATATAACACAATGAAATGCTCCATCCAACATAACATCCTCTTCATATACCATATACTAAAGCACCCAACCAATACAACTTAAAGGATAAACTATTAATTCATGACTTTTCACAACAATTGCATTGCCTACTTCATATTTTTTATTTAAACTTTTTTCTTTTTTTCTTTTTTTAAATATAAAAACTTGAAAGAGGCTACATCAACATAGGATTCGTAACATGACATTTTAACAAATTTAACCAACCCATATGTCAGCAAACCCCCATACTTAGACTTTTACACAATCACATTCACCAAGAATTAACAAATGTTCCACTAGCTTTAAAGCTTAGGTAAGACATTTGGTTAAGTAGATGTAATGTGGTTTATACAAAAGAAAAGGTTAATACAGCTCAAAAGGGATTAGCAAGGGAAATTCACATAATGGGTAGGCTATTTGACTAATATAGATTATAATCAACAAAGAATGCCTAATCATTTTCATAAATATGCATGTGATAAACAATGTGGTCTCGAATAGAAATTTAATGCAAAGTAAGGATGTATATGTCATGAAGGTCACTCATAACAAACAAAATAGTGAGATTGATATGAATGTGTCAATCTAATTTGGCTCAAAACCTCACTAGTTTTTGTCTACCACTAGTCATTGCTCTTCCAAGAATAATGTACATTAACTAATCATAAGAGTAAAAGTACATGCCAAAATTTTCTATATATTTTTCTAATCAATTCACACCTTAATTATGACTAAATAATCTTAAAAGCAATAGAAAATAAGAAAATTTTCGATTTTGTTCATTTGATTTTGAAAACTGAATAAGAAGCCACATTAGCCATAATTAAGCTCAAAAACATACATAGAAACTAGCATGCCCTACCCCCGCACTTAAAACTTATATTGTCCTCAACGTAAAATCAAAGGCAAGAATGGAGCAGTTCACAAAAGTAATAAAAGCATAAATGTAAATGATAGAATTTAATTCCCTTAGGTTGCCTCCTAAGCAACAACTTTGTTTATTGACATTGGCTCGACTCTTTGTTGCTCATTCTTTATAGCGAGGGTTTTCTAACCCTATCACTTCCACGTCCTCCACTTGGAATCCCTCATAGAATGGTTTCAGTTGATGTCCATTGACTTTGAATTTCTTATTTGTCTGTAAGCTTTCAATTTTAACTGCACCACATGAAAAGACATTAGTAACAAAAAAAGGGCCAATCCAATAGGAACGTAATTTACCTAGAAAAAACATAAGTTTTTGTCCAACCACAAAATTCCTTCTAACAATCATCTTATTATGAAATCTTTTCATCTTTTCCTGTTAAATTTCTACATTCTTATAAGACTTAAGCCTAGGCTTTTCTAATTCCTATAGTTGCAACTTTCTCTTATCACCTGTCGCATCCATCTTCATATTGCATTACTTAATAGCCCAAAAAGCTTTGTGCTTAATTTCCATTGGAAGATGACGTGACATTTTATAGATCAATCTGTATGGAGACATGCCAATCGGTGTATTATATGCAGTCCTATATGCCCAAAGAGCATCATCAAGTCGTTGACTTCAATTTTTACGATTCAAACTTACCATTTTCTTAAGGATGGACTTGATTTCTCTGTTTCAAACCTCTACTTGCCCGTTCATCTGTGGATGATAGGTTGTAGACACCTTATGCGTGACATGGTGCTTCTTTAAAAGGCTTCCCACTAATCAGTTTCAAAATTGAGTACCTTTGTCACTAACTAATGCTTGAAATGTTCAGAATCTAACAAAAATGTTAGACCTTGATAAATTCTGCAACAACCTTAGAATCATCAGTCCTAGTGTCTTTAGCTTCCACCTATTTAGAAAAATAATCCACAACCAACAAAATATAAACAAAAGCAAAAGAAGAGGGAAATGGTGTCATAAAATCAATGCCCCATATATCAAAATTTTCATATGCAATTATTAGAGATAAAGGCATTTGATCTCTATGGGATAGATTACCCTGTTCCTAACTATGTTCATAAGGTTTACAGAACATATATGAGTATATAAAAATATTTAGCCAATAGCAACCACATTCAAGAGTTTTCCTAGCAGTTCTATTAGGCCCAAAATGACCATCATAAGCGTATGAATGGAAAAACTTCAGAATTGATTCACACTCATATTCAGGTACACATCTCCTAATCATTTGATCAGAACAACATTTCCACAATTGAGGATTATCCCAAATATAATATTTCGACTTACTTTTTATCCTATTCCGTTTAGCCTTACTCAAATTGCTAGGTATCTGATGGTTCATTAGATAGTTCACGATATTAGCATACCATGGAGTCTTACCTTGAAACGTTAGTAATTGCTCATCTGGAAATAGTTCTTGCAATGTTACTAGATCCTCTTCCTTCACAACTCGATTCAAGTGATCTGTGACTGAATTCTCTACATCTTTTTTATCTTTGATCTCTAAATCGAACTCTTGGTGTAGGAGAATCCATCTAATCAGCCTTGGCTTTGCTTCTTTCTTTTACAAAAGATACCTTAATACTGCATGATCTAAATACATAATCACTTTAGAACTAAGAAAATAAGGTCTAAATTTATCCAAATCAAACACAAAAGCTAAAAGCTCCTTTTTCAGTGGTGGAATAGTTGTATTGTACTGGACTAAGTGTTCGGGAAGCGTATTAAATTGCATAAGTCAACTTTCCATATCTTTGACCAAGGACAGCACCTACAATAAAATTGCTCGCATCACACATAATCTCAAATGGTTGAATCCAGTTAGGTGGTTGAATGATCAGTGCTGAAGTCAAAAGTTCTTTCAACTTGTCAAATGCTTCCTTGCATCCCTTATCAAACTCAAATGATACATCTTTTTGTAAAAGATGATAGAGTTTTGTTGAGATCTTACTAAAGTCCTTGATAAACTTGCGATAAAAACCTACATGGCTAAGAAAAGAACGAATCTCCCGCACATTTATGGGGTAAGGTAAATTTTGCACAATTTCTATCTTAGCCTTATCAACCTCAATTCCCTTAGATGGGATTACATATCCCAACATTATTCCTTGTTTAACCATGAAATGACATTTTGCAGAATTTAGAACAAGATTAGTTTCGATTTATCATTCGAGTACATAATTCCAATTATCCAAGCATGCATCAAATGAATCTCCATTGACAATAAAATCATCTATAAATACCTCAATAATAAGTTCAACATATTCAAAAAATACTTACCATGCGACTTTGAAAGGTGGCTGGGGCATTGCATAGTCCAAACGACATCCTTTTGTAAGCAAATGTACCAAAATGGGCATCTGAATGTTGTTTTCTCTTAATCCTCCGGTGCTATCACGATCTGGTTATATCTTAAAAACCCATCCAGAAAATAGTAGTGAGATCGTCCTACAAGCTTTTTAAGCATCGGATCGATGAATGGGAGTGGGAAGTGATCCTTGCATGTAGCAGCATTTGACTTCCTTTAATCGATGCATACTCCCCATTCATTTTGAATTCTTGTAGGCACAAACTCATTAATCCTGTTCTTTACCACAATAATCCCAGTTTTCTTTGGTACTACTTGGACTGGACTCACCCATTTTCTATCCGAAATTGGATAGATTATACCAATATCAAGCAACTTTAATATCTCCGTCTTTACCACTTCCATCATTGAAGGATTCATTCTTCTCTGTGACTCTCTTGATGGTTTGGATCCTTCTTCCAATAAGATTCGGTGCATACATGTCAAATGGTTAATACCCTTAATGTCAACTATAGTCTATCTTATAGCTATGATATGGTCTTTAAGCACTCGAATAAGCTTTTCTTTTTGAAGCTTGGTTAAGTTCTTTGTTATGATTATCGGAAGTGTTTCTCCTTCTCCTAAGAATACATATTTTAAGTGCCCTAATAATTGCTTCAATTCAGTTACAGGTGCCTGCACCACCGAAGGTAAAGATTTCGTACATAGCTCTTTGGTATTGTTTGCAGTGATTGAAGTGCTAGCACAATTTCCTCCATTTTATCTGTAATGAGCAAGTTAGAATTTTGCAAAATGTTTTTTTGTTAAACTCATGCAAAGAATGACTTCTGACTTATCCTTACCACCCATATCAAAAATTTCTTGACACAAAGTATCAATGACATCAATAGATAACACAGAATGGACATCACTAGGGTACCTCATAGCCTAAAAAATAT